>VZRF01008712.1:763761-798547 GCA_013396875.1 Vireo altiloquus
AACACCACCTTGTCAACTGGATCGTGGCACTGAGTGCCACGTCCAATCATTCCTTAAACATCTCCAGGGACAGTGACTCCACCACCTCCCTGGGCAGCCCATTCCAGTGTCTAGTGACATTTTCTGAGAAGAAATTCCCCCTGATGTCCAACCTAAACCTCCCCGGTACAGTTTGATGCTTTGACCTCTCATCCTGTTGCTGGTTTCCAGGGAGAAGAGACAGACCCCACCTAGCCACACCATCCTTTCGGGCAGTTTTAAAAGTGATACGGTCCGCCTGAGCCTCCTTTTCTCCAGGATTAACAACCCCAGCTCCCTCAGCCACTCCTCATAGGACTTGTGCTCCAGACCCTTCACCAGATCCACTGCCCCTTCCTGGACACACTCCAGCACCTCCCGAATTGTGGGGCCCAGAACTGGACACAGCACTTGAAGTGCAGCTTCACCAGTGCCGAGTACAGGGGTACAGTCCCTGCCCTGGTCCTGCTGGCCATACTATTGCTGACACAGGCCAGGATGCCATTGGCCTTCTCGGCCATCTGGGCACCCTCTGGCTCATATTCAGCTGCTGTACCAGCACCCCCAGGTCCTTTCCTGCTGGGCCACTTTGCAGCCACTCCACTCCCAGCCTGTAGCCCTGCAGGGGAGTGCTGTGGCCAAAGCTCAGGACCCACACTGGGTCTGGTTGAACCTCCAGGCAGAGGCAGCTCCACTGCACTCCTGGGCAGGGACCACCCATCCACGGCTCTCCCAGGAACACCAGCAGTCAGTCTGGAACGGGCAGCTGACTCATTCCTTCCATTCCCCACAGCTTTCTTTCCTGAGGCAGCAGAGGCCATTATCTTTGGTTCATTTTTAGTTTTTGTAAACTTAAATCTTCTATCATTACACACTAGATCCTAACTAAAGCACATCAGAATTAGAGACTGAAATGAACTGGAGGTATTCACTGCCAATAGTCACATCTGCAATCCTGAACTATTATTTCATTATTTTGTTGCCTTTGGGGCTTAGCAGTTAATTTCACTCCACCTTGTCCAGCTCTCCCATAGATTAGCTGGTACAGTGCAGTTACCGTCACTCCAAAATGGCAGATTCTTCATCCCCCTCTGAGCTAGTCCATCAAATTCATCCTACCACACATGATCTCTAGAAAGCACTCTAGTTACAAGTGTGATAAACTTACTCTATTGTTACACAAAACTAAGCTGATTGATCTGTTTCAGACCAACCAGCTTCTACAACAGAGGGGAAAATGGTCTTGGTGTTTAAGACATGCCAAAGAGGAGCAAAAACCTATTGTCAGTGCATATTATTTAGCCACAAATCACAGGAACACAAGCTTTTAACTACAGCAACTTTAGTGTGCCATGGCTAAATAACCAATAATGGAACAAGTCAATGCCAGCAATAGCTTTCCTTTGCTAATCACCTGGAAGAATTTGAAACTTCCCACCACTGTTTGAAACTTTGACACTGAAAGCAGTTCTAAGTCATCACACTTTACATTTTAATACTTTTAATAGGCTTGAAAATGTAAAACATATACTTTGCTTACATAGTGTACAAAAATATTTACAAGTTTTTTTATTAAAGCACAGAAACAGTTGTCAGGGAAAACACTGCACATCAGCATACCCCTATATATAGAAAACATTGTACCTTAGTTAAGAAAGTGACTTGTGCATTTAAAAATCCATTCATGAACTAAAAATTAGTAATTGTGAGTGATTATAGCCATTTTGAAATTGCAATGAAACTTCTTTAAGTGGAATGCATTATTCTATGAAAATATGTGTAAAAGATTAACACAAGGCCACAAAAATCCAAAGCTATGCATCCTGCTTCACTGCCCTCTGTAAACACAGAAGAACCATCCTATGACTTGCATCTTATCACATTCCTTTTTCCTGGAATTTAACAGCAGCACTTAATAAGAATCTTGACATAACTGTTTAGTTAATGGCCCTGAAGTTTTGATATACCTTTAAGCCTAAAGGTACCATTTATAGAAGCTGCGGTTGATTTACACATCAAGTGCTTCCTTGCATGTAACAGCAACTTGTGCTTCTTTGGTATATGAAACTGTTCACTAGTTCTGGATTTGGGTGTCTTTTTAGAGAAGGAAAGCAGTATTTACAGTAGATTCACTTCTGGAGGGATTGGCTCTTGTTGCATAGGCACCTACATGACAGAGCTTGACTGCTCAGTGTGAAACTTGCACCTTTCCAATGACACCTAACAGTCAGTAATGAGTAGCTCTTCCTAAGGTTGGAAGAGGCATGGAAAATTTCTCTGCAAGATCAGCAGATGGGCATGAACTTGTATGAACTTCATTTCTACTTTCAATTTACACATGAATATGTTGAAGAATCACTTATGCTGAAATCAAGAATTATACATTGCAAGAGAAAAAAAAACAACTTTCTTTAAGCTATGCAAAACTGTCAACTGTAGCAACCACACTTGCTAATGAGCTGGATTAATCCCAGCAAATTATACAGACATCTCAGGACTTAGAACACAGGAAAGCTTCAAAACCAGAAGCAGATTTTATACTGCAGTAGTTATTTTGTCAACCTGAAAGCCAGCAAAGATGTCTTGTGACACTTCCAGTTAACTGGAAGCTCTAAGCTATTACAACCAAATTGTATACATTTCTGAAAGCAGGAAAAGCCCAGCTTCTTGGTTCTGCTCATCTTCCCTTACAAAAATATCTTTTCCTTTACAGAAATCTTTTTTCTTTCCTTCCTTTATGGAAATCTATGGAAATACAGAAAAAAAACCTTGTTCTTTGACTCTTATATAACACTGTGCTTTGAGACTCAGTTGCATGAAGTTGCATTACAGATCTTTACATTCAAGAACATCAAAATAGTTGACAGAAGGTATTCCACCAAGTTTGGTTCAGTCTGAAAAACAGTGCACATCATCCACTGAATCATGTGCACAAGCCATGGTTACAGAAGCCAGTTTGCCTTGAAATCACTTCCAAGTTCTTCTCACTCTGTCTTGCAGTGACCTCTTCCTGGCCAGCAGCTCCAACAATAATGAGCAAATACTCAAGATGACTTGCACATTGCTCTAAACTCAGACAGTACCATTAACAGAATTCTGTACTCAGCTCAGCACATCAGGCATCCAATTTCTTCAGCTGTTCATATGTCAGAAAGAACTGGCACAACTGTTAAGGAAAACTGCTTCCTGTTCAAGCAGTGAAAACTGGTCACTTTACTACTGAAGGTCAGCTGCATCTGTGTGAAACTGTGTCCCACTCCTTGCTCCTTCCTATGCCATGCTGCAGGTTGGCCACTTTTTTACACAATACTAGGCAGAACAATGAAACTTGCTTTAAGGGCAAAAGCCCTTAAGAGTCTTTACTCACTTAGCTTTGATGGGCTAAGGAATGTTTGTTTATTGTAAAAAAATTACTACCAACCCACTTCCCAGGGCTCTGATCAGCTGGCTCTTGAAACAAAGCCAAAATTGTGAGACTAAGATAAACAAAAAGATTGCATTAGTAACTGCTTACATTTTCCCCAGATCTGGAAATAGCCCCCATTCCTAACTCACCTGGTTAATTTTGTTTAAAACTAGGTTTAAAACAAAGCAAATGGGCAGGTATGAAATTGGAAAAACAAAATTATTTTGCAATATCATGGTTTTTTTATTCACTCTGTGAATCACAAATTCAATCTGACTGAAAGCAGTTGACTAAAGAAAAAAAACTGTCAACTGCACAATTTTCCATTCATAAAAAAAGGGAGTGTCTGTGCTGATATGCTCACTTCCCACACTGAGTAATTCTGTAAAAACAATACTTGCCATTCTATGCCTAACTTAGTAGTTTTGCACACCTGTGGAAAGGATACAATGATATTCCAAGGACCAAGTCTTAACCAGTTTGGCCAAAACCCTTTATACAGAGCAAAAAAGCCTTCATTCTTCCATGTCTAGGAAAAAAAACCAAAAAACAGAACAAGAACACATTTATGTCATTCTTTTTTAGTGAGAAATTCAGACAGCATCTCAGTCAACAGGACAAGGTGGCAGCTTAATCCTGTAACCTTATTGTCTGGCAGGACAAAAACACATTTCACTAGATGAAACCAAGATTAGTAATGCCTGAAGCATTACCTCTCAGGTAAAGTTGCAGTCTGTATCACTCAGTACCCAACAGATTGATCCAAATTGCATTCCTGGACTTGCCCCCACCCTCCCCCACAAAAAAATAAAAAACAACAACCCAAAACAAAATACCACACCGAAAGAAACAAACACAGCCCCAAAAAAGCCTTGCAAAGTGCTGCCTGTAAACCTGCAGTGCACATTTGGCAGCCCCTTGAAATTTGCTGCATGTAAACCTGTAGCTAATATCAGGCAGTCCCTTGAAATATTTCGTTTTGCTTTATGGACCTCACAATTTCACTGGACAACGTGACTTGGACTGTCCAGTCAACAGTATAGCTTACTATACATTCTTCTCCATGTAAAAGGCCATCATGCTCCCACCTTATACCAAATTTAGAGACTTAAACCATATCAAAGTAATCAAAATCAGAGGCTGACCTTGCCTCTGGCTGTACTAGGCTTTCCATTATGCGATAAGCAACACAGAAAACCATCTGTTCCAGATCTTGTTTTTCAAAGACTGACCTATGAAATTATAATTTCCTGTCAGCCTGACACAGTATAAAGTTGAGCAAGTGAAAGTGCTGCTGAGAGTCTTCCTCTCCTCATTCAAGCCCCCAAAGGAAGCAAGGTTCTGCAGCAGACACTAACTTTCCTCCTGCCTTTTTGTCAAGACAGTAGATACTTTTCACACCAAGTGCATTACTGACAGCATAGTCCTTTTGAGCATTATGGCAAAAAGCATATTTAAATTATTAGGGAAAACAGAACAATTTTGAGCTCTAAAACCATTGCTTGGTGGGAGCAGTTTCTGTTTATGATGATACATGAACTACTTACCTGTAACAAGCAATCCAAAGTGCCCTTGTAGGCTGAGTGTCCCCCATGTTGTTGGCTTTTCTGATTCATCATGCGTGTTCTTACTACATCAACTGGGTTGGATGCAAGGGCTCCAGCTAACCCACAAAGAAAACTGGAACTAATGAAAGAAGGGTTTAATGAAATCTGATCTGACGCAGATGCACAAGAATTTCCTCTTCCCAGGAAACACACAATAACAATGACTGTTTAATGCTTTTAGTAAAAAATTAAATCAGCTAATGGATGTGAAAAGTTACTTTTCATTTACTATAAAAGTGTGATTTTGAAGATATACTATATAGCCCTTATATGCTTGAAAAGATGTTTGTGCCCCTGGGAATAATATTTGACAGTAAATTTCTTCTAACCTCAATTTGCACAGTTGAATGATTCAGGCCACCCACAAAACAAGTTTCCAAATTTCAAGAGAACCTTAAATTCAAATGCTAAATAAAATTAGTTTCCATGTTACATGCTACCATTTGAGATGCTATTACATTAAAAACTACAAACATATCAGAAGTATATTTACATCTAGACAGATGACAGAAGAATCAAAATACTCATCTCTCCTATAGCAAGAACTAACCAATCATGAGCTATACAACCAGTTAAACTTACAGGAAGTGAGTATATACCGTATCTCCCATATATCCAGACATAATTATGTGCTTCTTGGTAAGATCATACACTGGCAGTTCCACTCCAACAACAATAGCAGCTCTCTGTGCTGTCAATGATACTCCCTGGCAAAAGAAAGGATATGGTGAAGTTTAAAGTCAACCTTTGTGCACTGTTAGAAAAGCCAAGCTCTTATAATGCAAAGCAAAACACCACAAATGTGTTAAGAATATTGAAAATTCAAATAAGGTTAATTAGTACAAGTCTTAGATGTATGTGCTCCAAAACCACAAATTTGAAATAACAGGTAAATCACTTCTCCACACAGAATGGCAACTTCAGGTCCTTTAAGTTATTTTCTATCTCTGCTTAACATCTCGATTCTTGCATCAACAGTCAGCTAAAACCTCAAAACCAGTGTTCCTTTGCTGCTAGCTGAAAAACTGACAAAGGAGGATGAACAGAAAACTGGAGCTCAAGAAACTTTGTGAGAAAAATCACACTAAGTGAAAAACACTCCTATTTTCCAGCTGTTTCAAAACAATTGTCCGCTTTGGCTCTTCAGTTGTTATACAGTCATTGACTATAATTGGCCCAAGAGACAACCTGTAAAAGTGAGTATGAGAATTCCTGAGCTAGAGGGGATGCTCATTATCTCCTTTGCTTCCAAATGTTCTTTAGCATATGTTTTAAAACAGACAGAGCATACAGATTGAGACTTGTCATGCCAGTGAGAGGTTCAGCAAAGGGTTGTTGAACTATTCCTAGAGCCAGTTGCCCTAATTGAAGCCTACATTTGTCTTCCCTCTCAAGTGGCAGCTAATCCATGCACACAAGGCTGGCTAACTCTTCACCAAAAGCACTGAGACACCAGCAGTGAAGCAGTCATGACAAGTGACAGACATTACATCCTCCATATTTCAGCTGAGAACACTGTAGGAATACATGAAATTCAACTGAGCAAGGAAGTGTAGTTGAAGTGTAAGATACAGTTAAAAAAGTACTTGCCTTCCATAATCCTTTAGTGCCTTCCTTTTGGTAGATCTGTATGAAGTTTCCCATCATTCCTCCTTGAATCATATTACCTTGGGCTTGCATTCTGATCTGAGATTCATTTGAAGATACAATTAAAAAATAAATATAACCCATAAAATAATAAGACTATATTAAACTATTAAGTTACGATTGCAAGTAGTAAAGTCAATTTCTCCTTGACTATAAAGCAAGAGTTGACATTATCACAATCTTTTGCCTTAACTATCCAAATGCAGCTGCTAATTTTGAATGAGTATGCGGTAGAATTCTTAGCTGCATTAAGTCACTTCTATTTCTGTATGGGTACACTCCTCCATTTAGATAAGACTGGCAGATGGGTTCTGCAGGACATCCTTTACAGTGTTCTCATGGGAACATGTTGAAATGAAAGGTTAAAAAGACTAATGTTTCAGCCAGTAAGAAGCATGGTCTTCAACCCTGTAGATTTATAAGAACATCCTTAGGAACCTGGCAAGGTAACTTCCAAATACAAGTTGTCAACAAGCAACTTGGTAAGTGGACATAATTTTAGGAAGTAACTAATTGAAGTCACTCTGGAAATACAAGCTTATGTTTGAAATGTTACTATACAACCACACTAGCACTATGAAGGATTAAGCTTTTTAGTAGTTTCAGAAGAACATAGAGAGTTTTTTTGACTTCCTTTTCATTACGAGCAGCTGTGTAAGTCACAAGCTCCAGTTTTGTAAGATAAATACCATCAACCCTTCCAAGTAACTGACTATCATTAAGCTAACAGATTCTCAAAGAGGTGGTTGTTTCACTAATTCACTTTAAATGATGAAGGCTGGAATGCCATTTCCTTGGAACACAAGTTTGCAAAGCTTCTCTACAATGTTAAGGAATTATACAGTACAAGTAGCATTCACCGGAACTCTTGCCTCTAAATTGATCTTCACCTATTTTGAGCTCTAGAAACATCCTAGTGTAAGAGTGTTACCAAGAAGCACAGACGAAATATGCAGTGTGGCTTCCACACAAACACCACAGCATCAAAGTTATTTTCCCCCCACACCCAGAAAAATGTGGATCCAACTACCTCCCCAACTGTCACTTTCCTCATGTGTACTTCCAAATAATTAGTATGGATGAGAAGGAAGAATTCAGGATGTTACTGATTTTTTAGAAGTTAAGAGATGAGAATAAATAGGGTTACAAAAGAAATCCTATATTCATCACAAGACTCTGTTTTTACTTCAGGAGAGAATAAAAACTAAAAAGACAAGCTCTACATAATTACCTTTAAGACATCTGTAGGGTTGGCAATAGAGGAAGAGATTACTCCCGAAAGAATGCCACACAGAACATTCATCATGAGCGTTTCATCTGTTTCACAAACAAAGAGTTTTGTTGCAGATTTACAAAGTTTAAGATGCATTAGGACAGGATGATGCCTCCCCTCATTTAACCAGAGGGTGCCAGTTACAGAAGCCATAAAACCTGTCCTGACGAGTTATCCTTGCTGACCCACTTTGTTGTAACTGGTATAAGGAATGTTTTCTCAATACACTTGTCCAAATGCGTCAGTAAGATATCAAATGGAAACCATCAGCTTCAAGCAAATCAGTCCTCAATTAAATGGAAAATAACCACTCACCTTCTGGATGCTCAACAAACATCCTTTTTAAGCTCTGGTAAGTGCCTATTTTTATAGTTCCATATGAAGCTTGCCGTAGCATTGCAGGTGCAATCCTGTAAAAACAAGCAGCAATAGTGTTTATGCTCACAATCTCAAAAATTCATCAGAAAATACTTCCTGGTGCAGGAAAGGCAGAGATATCTAGCAGAGAAAGGTTTGTTCATCTAAATGATGAATTTAAACTCACTGTAAACAAAACACGTTTTAGAGCTTTTTAGATTTTGGGTTTTGTTTCTTTAAATAGAGCCTGTAAGAACATGAATGATTTGTGAAGGGATTACTATTAGACCATGCTTCAACTTGTGACCTATAAAATAGCTGGCAGGCATGTCTGAAATGTAATTCCTCTACCATCCTGCATGTTTTGAAGAAAAGCATGCTCCTTTATAGTCAAAGGTTAATTCAATTTTAATTCTGAGAGATGGAACAACCATAGCAGCACCACAGAGAAGAATCTTATGCTTAGCTATTTTGTTTCAAGTAGGTTTTGTTGTTTGAGGGTTTTGGTTTTTTTAATGTGAAATGCTACTGCAGTGTGCAGCACTGAGGCTAAGCTTGGGCTTACAACTCCCAGATTAAGTCTGACCAAATACTTTGTAATCCTGAAACCCAAAAATTCATGTACAATGGGCTTATACTTATCCACATACTGTTCATAAGCCACTGCTGTAACTCAGTTAATCTTACCCAGAGTATAAGGCTTTCAATCCTTCTTCTCTGCATATTCTGACCAGTGCATGCACCATTCCACGGTAGCGGATCTCTTTGTATTTGGCATCATTAACTTGACCTTGAACCTGGAGACGTGTTTTGGTCAAATCAATGGGGAAAGTACCTTAAAGGAAAATCAGTGAAAAAATTAATGAAGTACCTACCTAACCAAACATATCAGAGAACATCATACAAGAACCAGCAACATTTATTATCTATCATAATATATTAAAAGTACTCCCAAGGGAACGAAGCCTTTCTTACCAAGACTTTCTTTTAAAGAAGTGATTCATGTTGTATCACCTTGGTTCTTCTAAAGGCCCATCAGAAGCCCTGCCTACTTCCTGTCTTTACATTCCACATACACTCTATTTTCAGGCAACATGACATTGCCTGGCTGTAAGCAGCCACACTGAACAGGACTCTCCAATCCCATTCAAGTATTGAGTTTGTATGTCAATTCCACCAACACCTTTAAAGAAGGCATCACTGAAGGCAAATAAATTCCATAGGACATGCTATACAGACTCTGGCCTAGGATCTGAAAAAGCAGCAGCAGCACCTATTTCTGTCACTGCTTTCCTGTAGCCTACTGCTGTGTTATGCTCAGTTCATACTCTCCATGCTCCCCTTATGAAAGGATTCAGAAACTATATCCATCCAGGAAAAGGACCACCTCAACATTCCATACTCATCTAAGCACTAACAGCAGTCAGGATTAACTACATTTGTTCAAATGAGGCTTACCAGACAAGCAAAGCTTTCATGAATTGTCTTCCTTACAAAGCTTTTGGCATTACTGGCCATATTCAGTCAAGTCAAATAAAAGAGGTTTCAAAATCAACATTGCACACGTTTCCCATCTAGAAATCCTTCCCACCCCTGGAATCATTCAAAGTCAGATTGGACAAGGCTTTGAGCAACCCAATTTAGTTAAAGATGTCCCTGCTCAAAGCAGAGAGGTTGGACCAGATGTCCTTCCAACCCAAACTATTCTATAAAAACAAAAGAGTAGTTTTAAGTGTAATTTTATACGGCATCTACTTTACCAGAGAGACCTTGCATGCAAGCCCACCACATGCCCAACCATGTTTTGCTTCAATGAAAACTTCCTTTATTTTCATGTACATGCATTTCAGATACAACTTTGTAAGGATGTCAGTATTTTAGGTTTGCCTTTAGAGTAGGCCTAGAACATCAGATGCACTGTCTCACTACAGCAATTATTCTGTGTTGCTCACTATTGAATTTAAGTGTTCAAATCTAAGCAGCCACTGACATTCAAGAAAAGGTAATTTAAAATGCAACATAGATAATCAGGAAAGCTAAGAGTAAAACTTATAAGTTAAGGGCTTAACTTGTCTACTGTAGCAAAGCAGAAGCTGTATCTACTTATGACCACTGTCTAGGAGCACATCAAACAAACACCAAATAATAAAACACAAAGGCAAAATATGTATAAAAGCAAGACTCATGAGGGCAGACATTTTACAGAAACAAGTGTTCTGACATTGCAACAGAGATCAGAGCAGCTCTTCAGTCAGCATTAAACAAAAAACTCTGTGCAGTAGACCACCATATACTACTGTATCACTGGCAGCATGGAAACAAACTTGTTTTACATAGTTCAAGTCAAGAAAAACACGTCAACAGTTAAAGCAAATGCTTACCACATTCTGCAGTGATTGATGCTAAACCTCCATAGATAAAGGGCTTCCAGTTCAGTGCTGGCATTATTGGTTCCTCTTTCTGTGAAAGAGGAATATTTAATGCTTGTGTAAGTACATGTCATAAATATACATACTAAGACCTAGGAAAAACTTGGTGCCTGGTCCATTTAAAATGGGCCTTTCGAACATGCTAAGAGTAAAAAAATATTTAATACTTTTGACAATCAGAAGAAAGAGAGGAATACCATAGAAAGGCATCTGGGTTTAAATCAGCATCTGCCTAAATCATATATTTAGGCCGCCACTCTAATCACCATGAAAGGTTAAAGCCGTTTGTCTCCCAGGCACAATGTTAAAGGGCACTGCAGCAAATAGCCTCCAAGGATTTTACCAAGCTAAACTAGTTTGACTACATCCTGCAGTTGAATGGAACTTTCAAGACGGTCATTATAAAACTTCCTTTTTTCCTGTTACTGACATTAATTAACATGAGCTAAGATGGTACACACAGAAAATAAGGGTGCATACACCATTTCGCTTCTATTAAGACCTATTTCTGCCAGTAGTGTTCACAATATTCATTCCTCTGACTGTGACATGAAAACTGTGTCAATTAAGTGACTTTCTCAAAGTGACTACAATTCATAATCAACTATGGTATATGCTTTGCAAGATGTTAAAGTAATCCAATTATATTAGAAAAGAGACAAGAACTTCAAAACCAAACTAGTCCAGTCAATACAAGATGGCCCTTCCCAAAACCAAGCAGGTCTCTCCACAGCTTATTTTTCCCTTCCTCACAATATAAATACTTTTCATTCCCCATTTTCTATAACATCCCCCTAAACATTGCATCCTACAGTTATTTTCGCCAATTAATTTTATGGGAAAAACGTACTTGAAAGTACTTCCCTTGGCACTTACACTCCCTGCTATTCACCTGTGCTTAATCACCCATAATGCTCAACTGGAAAATACCACAACTACACCAGTTACTTAGCCCTGCTTTTTGTACAGCTGAACCTTCTTTAGTCACTTCCTCTAGAAGTGCCAATAATCCAGCACCTAAATGAATTTTCAGAGTTGCAGACACTCAGCAGAGCTGAATAGTTTCTCCAGCCCTAGTTTTCCTTTTATCTTCTTTACTTCATGATAAGCTACCTGGGTCTTCTGACACACAAGAAAACAAGAGAAGCTAAAGTCACACAATTTCATATACTCACACTTACATGCACAGAAATCCATTTTAATTTTTAGACTGCTGCAAAGAACACCATGAATGGAAGAAAAAAAAAGGCAAAAAAAACCCCAAGGAAAAGGCAACTAAGGACACCCAACTATACTGCCAAAAAAAAGAGTGCAGTAGAGGTCTGGACACACAGGCTTAGACCATGCCAGCTTTTCAATGCAAATGAGGCAGAGCCACATGGATATGACATTGTATCAGAGGGAGGCCAATTCCAGCTCCAAGTTCCTCATAATCCTGTTCTGCCATGATTAATGGCACATCATTTAATTAACAGAGACAAAGCGAAGCTCAGTTTGCCCACTATCAGCCACATACCTGATCTTTACTCCTGAGTAACTCATCAAAACCGACAGTTAAGCCTCCCCAACATATTGAAACCAATTTTCATCTATCATAAATACCATAACAGTAATAAAACTAAAATGTATCATTTTTCTGTTTGTTTCATATTTCACTCATCCTAGGCAATGACAGCTATTCACTTTTTCTATGTGATTCTGAGCACGGCCAAATAAAGTTTTCAACTTGCACACAGATTTACAAATATTAGTTGAAGCTTCAATATGTACATAGGATACCCTAACACAAAAATTTTAAAGCACGCTTTTCCTTTGACAGAAAGATGAAGGTCAAGATGTGCACATCTGAAAGGCTTTCAAGTCTCATCTCCTGCCAATATGCCAAACTAAGCACATTAATCTTTCCACTTCTAAACCCCAACCCCCTCCTTCTAGATTTCCATACTTTAGGAAGAAGTATGAAGAAGAAAAAAAGTTAGAGAAAAGTAGAAGAGTTTTTCTCAGGAAAAAAAAAATAATCAAAAAGACACACCAGCCAGTAATTTCTCCCCATGATCTCAGCTGTCTTATTTTCCGCTCACATTCCAAATTCTTGGTTTGCTTCTTATTCAGAACTTCTTCCCTATATCAATAAAAATAGTAAGTGTCTCCTCAAAAGAATTCTGTATCAGCTGAGTGAGTGGCAAACCAGTTAAAAAGATAATCCAGCCATCGTTATAGAAAAAATTAAGGTCTCCACTCTTACTAGAAAGATATTGTCTTTATGAAACATACATTGTTTCCCTGAACATCAACGACGACACAGGGGATACTTGACCCTAGGAGACATTGGGTTTAATTATTACAGAGATTCATCCACGTACTTTCTGCAGAGGTCAGAAGAGAATCTTCTTTCTTTTAACCACAGCGTGACCAGAATAAACCCAAAACCCCGGGTTTCGTAAAAGAAGGAATCACTTAAATAACTCGATATTCCCCTGATAGGGAACAGGCTCGAAAAGTCACACACCGAATTATATATTAGTTGAAAACATCGCTAACGTATTAAGCACACAGTATATTCGCGTTTATAGTGGTTTCAACTACTTAAAATGGATTCGGGTCTAGGGAGGCAACAACGACTGCATAAACTACACACGAAAGATGGGCTCTCACCCCCCAAGACCAGAGGGCAGCAGCGTTCGCCCCCTCCCCGCTCACCACCGAGCCGCGCGTCTAGCTCCCGCCGTGCCGCTCCCGCCGCTCCCCAATGCCAGCGCCGCTCCCCCCGCCCGCAGCGGCTTTTGGGGAACGCGGGGCTCCGCCCCGGGGCGGGCCGGCTCGGGGGGCCGAGCCACGAGGGGGGGGGGGAAGGGGTGGGTGTAAAGCCGCACTGGGTTGGAAGGGCTCGTCGAGCCGGCTGTAGTTATCCAGGGCAAAGATTAACCACGCTGACCTTGCAGTCAGAGGTCTCCCCTCGCCGCTGGCCTTGGGAGGCTGCCGGACTGGAGGGGCAGGCTGGCATTTTCCATTAGCATTCCTGCCCCAGGAGAGTGGAGTGGCTGTGTCGGGTGTTTCAGCCCTCCCCGCTGAACGAGCAGGTCACTCGCCCCGCAAGGTTTCTCCTCATCGTTACCTACAAGGGTATTGATTTTGCTCCCGGGTTTACGATCCTATGAGCGCCTGTGCTGTCAGCGACAGCTCAGCAGTACTCGAGCTAAGCTTTCCTGAGGCGGCACAGGAACATTTATCTACTTGCTGTATGGAGGAACAGAAAGAGGCAGGGTGAGCTTAAAAAGCTACTTTGCCC
Organism: Vireo altiloquus; assembly: GCA_013396875.1. Classification (NCBI taxonomy): domain Eukaryota; kingdom Metazoa; phylum Chordata; class Aves; order Passeriformes; family Vireonidae; genus Vireo; species Vireo altiloquus. The sequence continues at coordinate 777,788 of VZRF01008712.1, forward strand.
TTTAAAATAACCTCCGGAATATTTTTGGCAGAACGGTTACACAGGTGATTCAGTAGTAGTAGTAGTATTACACAGTTCTGTGCCATTCTGTTTCTTTGCATTACCAGTGCAGAAATGATGGATTCAGCACAAAAGTTTTACATTGCTTTGTAAACACATATCATCAGTGCCTGTCCAGAAGGAAAGAGGCTATCCAAAAGGGCAGGTCTCAGCCGTTGTACAGGTGGCAGAGAAGACTGGATGAGAACCAGAACAAGTACGGTCCAGAGCCCAGGGCTCCCTGTGAAATAGTTGGAATCTAAAGGCACAGTGTTCTGGCAACTCGGTGCTTTCTGTTTCTGACTGAAGAGCCGCCAGGAGTGCTTGTAAGGACGTACTCCCACGGTGCAGCCCTGCTGCCGCTGTCAGCCCGCTGCCCTGCAAGCGGATGGCGTGCCTTACCCCGGAAAGGGCAAAACGTCCTGCGGGATTGCTCCCCTCGCTAATCTCAGGACAAGGCTGGAGGCTGAGAACCTTTAAGTTTACGGGATGGTGGGAGAAAGGCGGCAACACCCGCTCAGTTTTTATTAAGAAGCTGGATGTGGCTTTGCATGCAACCCTCGATAAAGCACATGAAATCCAAAATCTGGGTTCCAATATGCTGTAAGTGCTTCATACAATGAAAATAGTTCTCTAAAGCAATCCAAGTCCATTACAGACTTCCCAGAAATTTTGACATTTCAGCTGTTAAAGGATGGGCAGCCCACAAAGCTCATGCTCTAATCACAGTGTTGCAAAGTTGTCTTTTCAGGTGGGCCTCACAGAAGGTAGCTACAAACTCCCACTTCAGAACTGGTATTCATGTTCTGACCCCCTCCTGAAACTCCTAGTAACTGGCTAGTACTTTACAGGTTTTATATCTACAGCAAGTAGTAGTACGAGCTTACCTGAGATAAGCTTTGAACGGCTCCTTTGTTTTGTTTTGCAGAGATCATTTCGACTGATTCTAGCACTGAGTGATTTTGCACTTTGATGCAGCCACTTCGGTTTTCTGACTTCTCCAATTTCTGCCTCCTTTTAAGAAGGACCTTAGTTCCACTCTGACCTTGAGTTGGCCAGCGCCTCCTGCAGGCAGATGGGTTTTATTACCTCTGATGAAAATCAGTTCCCGACCCCACTTGTTATATCTTGCACCCAATCACATTTCTTAAGTACCTGCTAGTTCTCAACTGTGTACTTTTGAAAAAAGAGGAATTCAGGTTAACTTTTGTTACCACTGGTGACTTTGGTATGGGTCCTCTGAATAAGATCTTCTGTTGTGTTCTCAACCCAATTCGTACTACATACGACATACATAATACTTCTGTCAACAGCCAGTGGACTACTTCTGGCAAGCTGCCTCGAGCCTGGCATCTGCGTCATAGCAGCATTGACTTAGGTGCTCAACATCTTTCCACATGTCTCTGAACAATCCATGTACTACTGATTACAGTCTTACAACGGCTTTGTCCAAGTGCCAGTTCTTTCCCAATGGGCTGTGTAGGGCTACAGTTTAATTAATTAATTCCCAGACCCCTAAATTTACTGCTCCTGAATTTCCTCATGCATTTTTTGTTTCCTTTTTTTTTAAGCAAAAGAAGACTGCCCTCAAGCCATTTCACCAGGGAGCTCTGCTTTTTGTGTATTCATTCCTGCTCCGCTATTTCCAGTGCTGCTTCGAATGGAAAATCATTTCACTTCTGGTCTGCAGTAGTGAGGACGGTTTTGTCAAGTCTCCCACTGCTTTTAAATGAATGGTTAGTGAAGAGACACAGATGGCTACAGGTATTGTTCAAACTCCCTTGTCATTTTGTCACTAGCTGTAACCTCTGGATAGTTACCTTTTTCCCTTGGAAACTTTCACAATTATTAGTTACATAACTGATTTGCATTTTTTGTGTTCCATTGGCTGCATGCTGAAAGCAAGTCTAGGACATGGGAGTCAAGAGCTCCCTGCCCTGGCACAGATCCTCACCTTTGGTGTTTGCACTTGCACTCTGAAGAGGATTTGATCTGACCCTCAATCATACAGCAGATGACTTTGTTGGAGAAATGGACACCCAGTGCACTACTGGCATGTGTAAAAATGTACGACGTAATAAATAGTACTTCCACTTTGTTTGCCAGGGCAAAGCCTCAGCCTGGAGCACCACATCCAGCTATGTGTGGTGCCATGTCAGGAGGACTGTAGAGAAGAGCTAGGAAAATAAGGCTAGGGATACAAAACAATCTGTAAGGAAAAATTGAAAGAAATAAACTTTAAAAAAAAAATTTAAAATTAGGATAACATAATATTCAAGACTGAAAGTTATCCATAAAAAGGAACTTAATTATCTGTTCTCTGCCACTTCTATTAGACATAGAACCGACTTTCTAATGGTGTGGATAATACTAGATGAGACTGAGTTTTCAGTACCTTCATCATCACCACAAACTTTTAAAAACTGTTAAACAGCTATTTCTAAAACATAAATATCATCTGGATTACCCAGTGCAAGTATTGGGATGGACTCTCAAGGGTCTTTCCAACCCTTTTTTTCTGTAATTATTCAATGATGTTTCCTCCTCCAGCTGCTAGCATATGTCATGTACAGTGACAAGACACCTGAAGTTTTTAACTTAGTAACAGACTCGGCTGTGCAGAGGTCAAGGAGAAAGGAAAGTGAAATAATGAGTAACAGTAAATGTTATTTTGTAGCCTTTTTTAATAATTTTCCTTTATAATCTGATTTGGGCTCTGGCATTGGTAGGAGCCAAAGGTCTTTACTGTGTCATTGTTTTGTGGATATAAAAGGGTCATGTTATTTGTTTTTAATGGGTAAAGGGTGAAGGAACAGAGGGCAGTTTCAGGCTTTGAGGATGAAGGAACTTAGGACAGGTCTAAGCTTTGAGTGGATGAGAGTCACACAGCATAAGGTCCCAGCAAGGCAGACCTAGTAAATGTAAACTTGAAAACCAAACAAAATTTTCTGAAAGTGTTGCAATCTTGCAGCAGGTCCTGGCAAATTGACTTCTTTTCTGAGACTTCATACAGAGATAATAACTCCTATGGACGTCACAGTGTCGGGTTTGATGTTATTTGAATGAGCAAATGAAAAGCTGCTGAAGTTGCTCAGATAGGAAGGCACTAGATATAGATATAGATATAGATAGATAGATATAGAAGGCTTTTCACAACTACAAAATACTTTCCAACCACAACAGGATGGAACAACAAGGATCTTCCAGATCCTTGCTAAATAAAGATCAGCCACAGTTGCTTCACAGAGGCTTTTGTCAAACATGGCACTGCACTAAAAAAGTAGCAACTGGAAAAAGCAATGCCAGTTTAAATGCTGGTAAATGCAACACAAAAAGAAGCAAACATTTTTCTATGTCCTACTAAAACCAAGACAGAATAAGGTATAAGATACAGCCTAACCTTTTCCACAAGGGAGATGATTCAATGTTGAAGGAATGACAGAGAGGTTGACATGACACCGAATAACATCCCATATGTGGTAAGTTTTCTGCCACTTAGTACACCCCTTACTGGCAGTACTCAATATCCAGGGATAGTAGGGAGCATCTGTTGGGGGAAATACATATTTGTGCTAGAATATCCTGTGAAAGCAGAGTTGCAGTTGAAGTCCTACAGTAACAGAAATGTGACTCAAACAAGAAAATGATCAGGGAGATGTGCTGGCAGGTGACCTCAAGCCATGTCCTTCACAGTGCAGGATTTAGGCTGATCAGAGCACAGAACCATCTATGTAAGAACATTTCGAGCTCTCAGTGCTATTACTTCTTAAAGGAGCCTCACCATTCTCTTTCCTGATTCTCAAGTTTTGATGATTTTCTTCTTGTGCTTACAGAATGCCTTGCATTAAGTCATTACCCAAACAATAGAGCTTTTCTTCTGGTTACCCTAGTCTGGCTTTGGGTAACCTAGGTTTTGCTATCAGCATTTGAATACCATTTCCTTCCTTTTGAATTTTAAAATGTACTTTATAAAATTTTGTAAAATGAAGCATTTAAGTAACTTTTCTTTTTTTTTAAGTAAAAGTTCTGAAAATGCAGGATGCTTTCTGGAGAGGTATTCTCTTGCTTTCTCTTGCAGGCCTGCTGATCCACAGGATGACAACACCAGAACTAACATCGTGTTTGCCGGAGATGAGCTGATTGCTGTTAACCTTGAGCAAGACAGGTTACTCTGCACAGCAGGAGAAAACACCTGTAGGATTTTGTCCTTGTGGTAGCTGTCTGTCACAAAAACCACATCCTGAACAAGTCACTCAGGACCTTTAATGTGCAGTGGGATTCCTTGCTGATGCTGCAAAGCAGCGGTCATGGGTAGGAACACATATCTCTGCTGGCTCCTAGTGACAAAGCCAGGGAGAGTGGGGAAAAAAATTGTCTTCCAGGGGCTAAAGAAGCACAGACTGCAGTGACAGACATCCTGGGTTTCCACAAAGCATGGCAGCTGACCTGTTCATGTCCCTCCCTTTCCCACAGTTATCCTTCCCTACACTTGGTTCAGTGGATGCCAGCTTTTAGACTCCCTCATGCCTTAGGAGGCAGCACCAGGGAGCAGTGATGTGCCTCACAGCTGTAACAAGGGGCTTCGTTCTGCATCAAAGCTGTATGGACATTGCAGCTCACTGCAAAAAAGGCAGATGCTCCCTTACCTTCCCATATTCCCCTCCCATTCCCAGACACAGTTCTGGCCCTTTGCTCGGGCTGTTGATTGCTCTCATCTGACCCATCAGTGGGTTCAGCTCCTAATTACAGAATGCACCCATCAAACCCAGGCTTCTGCCAGCTGATGGAGTTGAACAGGCTTCACACTGACACCAATGTAACAGAAGCAGCAGGAGTGCATGACTTGAAGTGGGTTCATCCTGTTGGAAGCATTGAAATATTAGAATTTCTCAGCATCTCAGAGGACTTAGCCACAAGTACTTGGCAGAGCAAAAACTCTTGAGGGGTTGCAGTATGCATCCTGCCTTTGACACCCACCCCATCCTAACTCCTCTGGCCTACTGTCTTGCTCGCAGGAAGAGCAGGAGGTGGCATTAATGCCTGCACTTCACACAGTATGCTAACAAGTTTTTCTGACCTTCAAGGCCAGAGAACAGAGGCAAGGCAGAGCCACCTTGCAGCCTGCAGGCTGCCAGCTGGATCATGTGTAAAACGTCATCTAAGAACTTTGGATGGACTCCTACAATACAGTTAAGAATGCAGTCCAATCCATGCCAAAGACAGGTTGGCCTTGTTTCAGCTCTAAGGCCATGGGGAATCCAGTCCTGCCTAATCAAAGAACCAGCCTACAAACTTCCTTGCTTTTAATTTCAAATGCAAAGAAAGAAGACAGGGAGAGACCAAAAAAAACGTTAAAAGGAACAAAGATGAACAAGAGAAGATAGTGCAAATGAAGGCTGAGAGAAGAGACATGAGGAAAACAGGCCTGTATATATTGTGCAGAAGGTTTTACTGGTGCTAGACTGTCTGAAATGACAAGAGGATTTTTTGTAAGTGAAAAGAATAAGTGATGCTTTGAAAACAGATGGGCTACCACTTCAGTAATAGTTGCCATGAGGACTAAGACATCTAGGTAGCTTGTTCCAGAGGAAAGCTCTACAGGTGAAAGCTACTTCTGACACTTCTAGGATTCTGAGAGAAGAAAGGTTCCAAGGAAGGTGTCTGGAGACTGAGTGATTGTCTCTGCTTTCAGGAGGAGGTGTTGAGGGATCCTGGAAGATCACAGCACTATGCAGTCACACCTCAGGACACCCAGCATGGCCATCCTTTCAGGCTGCTTGAAGCACAGGGCTTAGCAATAGATTATATACTTCCCCCTGGATGGAGTTAAACTATGTGGGTTTGTAATATCTGTAAATTTTATAGGAAACTAGCCCACCTCTTGTAGTTCTTACAGATCTTGGATTTTATGTGATTTCAAAAGATCCACTGCTTTGATTATTTTTATATCTTAGAGTCCCTACCTGAAAGGTTTCTATAATGGAGGTAATTGTATGTGTATGGAAATGCGGTAACTATAGAAGATACACAACTTTTTTCCAAATGTATCTCAGCAATATATAAATGACAGCACTTTTTTCTGATTTTGATTTTCACTGCAGACTCCATAGTAACATTGAATTTTGGAGATTATAAACAGGCTGTTCTGTATTTCTAAAACCTTGAAGTGCAAAAGCAGTTCCAGAAATAGGAGAACCCCAGAAAATGGCTTTTGATCAGTTCAGTATACAGCATCTTAAAGCAATGAGAGAGGTAAAAGAGTGTGCAATGAAATGAATAGTATAGATGATCTTACGCCATACAATCCAGCACAAAGTAGAGACATTTAAATGGTGTGGTCAAAAACTAGATGGGGAAAATACCAGTAGTGTGCAGACTCCTGCAGCTCCATCTGGTTTATCTGAACAGAGCTCATTCAATTAGCTCAGCAAGTCTCTAATCAGCAAGAAAGATCTTAGTTTAACCACTGCCCACGTCATCAGTGCAGAAGGAATTAGTTCCCAAACCGAGCTCACCTGACCATGTTAGCACATAGTTACACGTCTGTTTTTGCCACGTAAAAGCTAATACACCTGACTTCATGGGTTTCAAGTATTAGATTAGTTGTGTCCCAAAAGCCTTCTAAACTTAGCCAGACACAAGCTTCTGGATACCAGCCCAGAAACAGTTCTAAGAATTTTCTTAAGCTCTGCATTTTGCTGTAATCCCCTAACAATTGTGATAGGAGACAGAGCTGCAGCAGCAGTGACATCTTCAAAACTTCCTTTACTTGTTGAAGGAGGATATCATTAGGAATGAATTCTTGGCATGCTGTCAGAAGTGCACGACTTCTTGCAGCAGGGAAATCAGAATCAGGACTCTTACAATCAAAGCTGTTCTGCCAGTGCCACAGATTTTTTGTTTTGCTCTTTTGCATTAAAAAAAAAGAGGAACATTTTTGCATTTTTATAATTAACATTCTTGGTCAAAATCAGTTTACCCAGAAAGCTCAACTTAATAACTTTTTGGTTTTTCCTTACTAAATCTTCTAAATCCACTACAAAATACATCAGTTCTCTGGAAAACAATTGTTCAGATAGGCCACAGCATTCTTGCTCCCATCGACTCTCTCAACAGTTCTAGCAACCCCAGAGTGCATTTGCAAGGTTTGGAGGTATTTGCCATTTACTGACAAGGGGCAATGGTATCAGGCCCTGGAGTTTCTCACTGACATTCAGTTCTTTCTTCTTTTTTTTCCATGTTTTGTTTACTTCAAATGCACTGAAACAAATGCCTGTATATATGTTAACGGATTATAGGCTCATTAATCAGACCTAGGTTTGCCTCCAAGTTTCAGCTGATCTCTCAGCCTTGTGAGCAATGTACCATGAAAATTCTTGAAAAGCCAGTTCAGTTTCAGAGGGTGGTGGTGGGAGGCCACCCAAAATTATTATTTTGTAGTGTTCTCAGGCCATTACTTTTTGTAGCAAAAATGGGAGGAAAAGCCTTGAATGAAAATCAAGAGCATAATATTCTTGCGAGGAGATTGAATGCTCATCCTAAACCAAGGGTCTGATCTTCCAATATTAGGCTAGACACAGTAATGTCAAAATACTCCAAGTGCACTAGCACTTAAGGTGCTGCTGCAAAAGATGTGGCTGAATTTATGAAGCCGATGATCCTCTCTAGTGTATATTGCACCTAAAGACATCCTGTGACACTGACAGTCGGGATTGCACTGTAAATACAGAGATGTGCATTCCAATGGTGCTCTGAGCTCACAGAGGCTCTGCTCTACTGATCTGAGTTGACTGTGGCCATTGGGGCAAGGAGCCAATGGTGCAAGGCACAGCTGCAGTCACTCTGAATTTTTGATGACTGAGATTGGCTAGTTTTACTCATACTAAATCTTGATCCAGCTTGGCTCCAGTGTGTCTCAATTTTAAAATCTTCTGGAGCATAAACTGAAACGTTTTCCATCACAGAACACACACACAAATATAGATACTCTCCATCCCACTCCCAACCTTACTGCATACTTGAGAGGTGCTTGCAAACCTGAACCTTAAAAAGTACCACCAAAAGGGCAGTCAGGAGCTCTGTGAGACAGGTTAAAAGACTATAATAAATCTCCTCTGTCAGAACTGCATCTTAGTTCTCACTACCTCTGCTTTTAAGCCCAGATTTGAACGTCTGAACTTTCCCCCAAGTAGCACATGACAGAGCCCGTTTGTGCCAGGTTCCAAAACCAGCTCCCAGAGACCTTTCCTGACCACAGACGGGAGCCAGTGCAGGCGGTGTGACCTTACTGTGGGGTCACTCTGAGCCCATGTATTAAAAAATAATTATTTTCTTTTCTGCCTTTCACTTCTGCAATTATATTAATGTTTCATTTTACTCTTACTATACACTATTAACATAAGAATTGGTGTTTGAACTAAGTCAAAACGAAGCCATGATGTCACTTGCCAGGGCATGGGAAATAAAACATTGCATTGAAAATCACAGCTCTTGTCTTGAAAACTACGTGATTAAAAAGTATAACAGCTACAGCCATCTCAATATTACTACTGTATCACATACCAGGCAAAACCAGAACGTATGTATTCAACAGTCTTTAGCTCTCAAATGTCTACTGGACATTTGTATTAAAAGACTAAAGTACTTTCTCCATGAGTTCAATATGCAAGCCCAGGTGTGCAGTATATACAGTCTGTAGCTTTCATATTTTTCATATAAAATTATTATATTAGCTAACAGTAGTTAACATTGTGTGCATGTTTGTATAATTTTTAATCTTTGAGAGATATATATAGAGGATGATATATTGGTCAAGTGTTGTGTTGATATTACAAGTCTGTCTTTCTCTTCTTTCTGCCTTTCTGGTAAATTCCTAGTTACAATTTTAAGCTAGTAGGTCCTTCACATTAATAATATAGAAGAGCAAATAAAGAACTTCAGAACTCTGAATATGACTGAAATTGCACTGACCATGAAAAAAGGCTGTAACGGTGCCTGATGCTGTTCACATCTCTGCATCTGGGCTTGAACAAGGAGGTGCAATTCTTAAATGCTTTGTAATGCTCAGCTTTCTTCCTGGAGGCCTTAAAGGGATCTCATCCCATAGACTGCACTTCTGAGCTGTTAGCAATGACTCTTCAGTGTATTTCTTTGTGGTCTATTACAGCCCATATGTACATGTTATGAATAAAGGGACTGAAACCAAAAAATGGAAATTCAAATTGAGTGCCAAGAACAAGACCTGAGCCTCACAGGAAGCTCCTGCCTCTCCTGGGAATCAGAAAAGTACTTTGATTCCTAAAAACATATTTACAGGCTTAGCCCAGAACACCCTAGAAAGCGACACGGCTCCAGCAGGGCTGGGACATGGTATTCCAAACCCTTTTTCATGCTTCTCTTTCAAGGTCACCATTTTGTAGCTTGGGCCAAATGCCACACTGTGAAAACAAACCTTGTACCTCTCTCTAGACCACAAACCTTGTACCTCTCTCTAGACCAAACTTCAGCATTAGCACCACTGAAATGTTATGATCCTGACAAGATCTCAGGCTCTCACTATCCATCCTGAATATCCACAATCTCCACAGTTTTGTTTCCCTAGCTATGGAAATAAGTAATAATTTGTTACAACTGCATTACACCAGAAGAGAAGCTATGAATGAACACCTTTGGTCAATATAGCTACCAACCATCATTATTGTGTTTGGGAATGGAAAACATAATGAGAAATCAAGGAAATGATGAAAATTAATTTTCCTGGTCCTTAAGTTTCAGTGGGCTACAAAAACCAGAAGACTCAGCCTTTACGTTTGAACTTTTCATGTGAAATGCTCAAAAAAAAAAAAAATTGCAAATAAAAATCATGTCCTGAGCCTCTGTCTGCCTAGGTCAGACTCCAGGTAGTAAAGACACCCACAGATGATCAGGTTGTTCCTCTGGAAAAGCTGACCCTCAGGGAAGCAGCTTGCTTGTAAACAGGACTGCATGCAGAAACTGGAATGGTGCCTTTTGTGTTCAGCAGTGGCAGGCCTGTTCAATGAACTAATGAAGAAAGTGCTATTTTTCTGTCTATGTTTCTAGTGTGAAGTATGTGAGTGTGGGTTTTGGATGAAAGCCAAGTCTTTAAATAGCACTGGCCACCAGCAAAAATCCAAAGCAGTGGATAATAAACTCAGATTAACAGAAAGAAAGAAAAACTATCCCCATTTCCATGGCATTGCTCTTATGTGCCTGGCCGGAGCTCACCCCTTTGCCTTGCCTCGGAGGAGTTTGAAAGCAGAAGCTGATTTCTACCCTGCTGTTTAGGGGCCCAGCACAGCTCTGGGCACCACCAGCACATCACACCCTGCACGCTCTCACCCTGTGTCTGCAACATCCACTCTCCCCAAAAGCAGCTTCTCTCTAGGATGTCACAAACCCATGCATGAATAGTGAGAAAATGCACCAAAAACATGAGCAGAATAATTTGCATATATGTGTTGTTCAGCATAGTGCATCTGTTGCATGGTTTCCATATTCATGCTGTTCTCAGAAGAGAATCATTTGCTTTGTGCTCTAAGAGCTATGCCCCTGCGCCTCCCTCTTCCTTCTGCGTTCACTTGCTCCCATATGTATTAATTTTTTCAGTGGGATTTCTTCCTGGTTTCTTATCCCCATACAGCAGTAGTGATTTGTTCTACTAAGCCTTGCAGTAGGCAGATAAACACTACTAGCTTCGTTTCACACATGGAAAATCTGAGCCAGGAGGGTTATGCACGGACTGCCATCGCAGAGAGGAGGGGCTATAAGAACCAGGAATTTCTCTGTTGCCTCACGGGTGTATACTGTGCTCCCACCCACACTCGAGCTTCTGAAAACTGAAGGGCAGCATGACCTTTTAGGAAAAACAAGCCCAAACCTAACAGGCACTGTGTGCACCATGGCCACAGTGGTTGCTCTTTACAGCAGGAAAACACGTGTGCTCCACTTTGCATGTGCGTAAATCTGTTTTCTACGTCCTGATGCACTTTGCTTGTGCACATGTACGTGTTTGTGGGTTGAGGTGTCCACATATGGCAGGATGTCCCAGACAGGAAATTTGCTGTGATTTAGTGCCTGATGAGCCACAGCTGGAGGAACACAGGACTAGACCACATTGCAGAACAACTCAAAAGTGAGACACACAGAGGGGGCCTGTGGCTGTACAAGGAAAGGTGGATGTGATTTCTTGGCACTGCTGAAACAAGGCAGCCTGACCTCACAACACCTCTGTAATCCTTCGCTTACTCAGGGATATCCAACACTGCCTTGGCTGGGCATTTGAGCATAGTCATTAAACAGTAAGGAAGCTGGTGGCAGCTAAACCACCTGTCACATATGAGAAGGGTTTTACTTGCTCTTTCAAATGTCAAAGCCAGGTCAGAACCATAAGACAGAAGAATCAGATGTGGAGAAATCCTCAGGGCAGCAGCTAATGTAACTGGCATAGCTGGGAGCTAGTGAGGCAGAATGGGCAGCAGTCCTCCCCCACCTCAGCATGGACCCACTGTTTGCCAAGGGTTATTTCAGGACAGAGAAACAGCCAGAGATTTTTTCCTGTCCTCCTTACTACTTTCTTTCCCCCTCAATGTTTCTAGAAACGTTCTCCCCTAAGGCTGCATATGATTGACAAGTTAATAAAGGGCATTCAAGGATACAGAGATGTCTTCCAAACTCCTTCCTGAAAAACATACAAATCTATGCAGAGGAAGGCAACATCTTAGTGTTAAATTTCCTGAACTCCAGCAGTCCTTGGCTGTAGGGCTTCTTCCTGAGCCAGAAGCGCTTAGTAGCACTTTCTGCAATTTTTTAAAATTGCTTTTGCAGTAACCTAAACTTTTGGCATCCACCCTCGAGCAGTAAGTTTCACAGGGTAACAATACACAGGGTGTTAAAAGGAGCCTTCTTTTGATTCTTCTGAACTTGTCACCTCATCATTTTCTTGATGTTCCCATATTTCCTTTCTGCTGATAGACAGTGAATAGTTGGTCTCTTTTAATTTTCTGAGCTCTGCTGCTGATTTCAAAGATTGTCATCACACCCACCACCCAAGATACCTCTTTTTAAAGTTGGTGTGTCCTATTCCAGATTGATATTTCGCTCCTTGCCTCTCTTCTTGGTACTGGTCCCACTTTTATCATACCTTTTTGACCCTGGGAGGCCAGGCCTGCACATGGCTTTTGGTATTTGGGCATATGGCAATTATATACAAAATGAATGTGCGTGTGTGTGTATATATATGTTTACTCTGTGTGTGTGTGTATGCAGACATATGGCTGAGAAGTTTCTGGTTTTATTCTCTATTTCCTTCTTAAAATTTCATTAACAGTTTAGTCTTGCGATCAGCACTAAGAGCTGCTCTTATGTTTTCACAGAAGTATCTATTATCACTTCAGGCAACTCTGCCCTGAATTGTATTCATTAGCTAGACTGCTTTTTTAATGTAAAGCTCCTGAAAAAATACATGAGGTGAGCTGGTTCTTCCATTTTTCCTCTCTACCTACAGTATCATGGCCATGGAGAGACAGTTGCATGTGCCAACTGAGCCAGTGAAGGAACCAAACAGTGAGGAACACCCTAGTTCACCCTGTGTGAGAGTACTGACAAATAATGTAGTTGGGTTTTTTTACTAAATACAGAAATTGTGTAGCCAAGTGTCCATGTAGAATGGGGCACACTGAGCTCCATAAGGTTCTGCGCATCAGACAAACCTCTAAATCCACATTAATACAGGTTATGATCCATCCTATATTTGCAACACTCACAGGGGAATGGTAGGGCCCAGCCTGCTTTTCAGTAAACATTTGTTCTGCAGAAGATGATGGAAATCTCCAGCATCAGGAAATCTGAAAAACAAGGTAAGCAAACATCTCCCTAGAGAAGTGCATGTCTAGCTAATCCCTCTGATGGAAGAAGACTGGCTGACTGAACTCTCAAGGTCCTTTTCTACCCCTATCTTGAAGTGCCTCAGATTATCAGTCATCTCAGAGATAGATAAACAGATCAGTCCCTGTTTCTTCAGAGCATATTTGTGGGGAGAATCTGCAAACAGCTGCTTCTTTCAACCTTCTGCTAAAATTCCCCATTTTGGAATGGCCCCTACAGTGCTGCCGTACTTTTCTAAAACAATGGAAACCAGAGCAATTTGAAATCACTCAGAAGCAGGGAGATACCTCCTAAGCGACCCCACATATCCTTTGTCACTCAGGTCCCTTCTTGATTTTCACAGCAGGGAGGAATAGACATAAAATTCTTATTAGAAAATAATAAATATTGATCTTGAGATCTTTGAAAATGACACCAGCTTTGTATTTTCAGCTGACATATGTTATGACCTCAAGTTACTGGATTGCTATTTAAGAAACTGTTTTCCAAAATGGAATCTTTTAGTCCTGTTGCCTGCTGTCCCCTACAGTATTTTAAAGTGAAGCTTTGCACAACTGAGAGACCAAAAGGTTCATCTACCATTTCCTTATAATGGGTATTAAATCCTGCCATTTTCCTGGAGCATCTGCAGCAAAGATTGCTGTTTAATGTGTTATCTGCTGGTAGTGTCAGAATTCTAGGGATAATGCCATTGATGTGCTGAGTGCTCTGATGATTATTTCCCTATTGACAAGACTTAAGAGTTCACACTGTGTAACAATGACCTAAAAAGCACACAGAGATGGATTAAAACGGCAGAACTCAATTTCAGGCTTCACAACATTTCTGAAGCAAATGCCATTTTGAAAATGGCAACTGAATGAGTACAGCATGGCAGCATTAGACCCTGTAACGGTTAAGAACTCAACAGACCCCAGCTCATCACACGTGGATGCTAATTATCTGGATTGGATCGTATCTGTGTGCAGCATCCAGCTGGCCAGGAGCCCAGAGCGGCTGTATCAGTTACAGGCCCGAGATCGAATTTTACTTGCGCTGGTCCTGGGGCATTTTAGGTGACACGGGAAAGGTGCCAACAGCAGTGGAAAAAGCTCTGGCCTCCTACCAAGGTGAGCAAAGGCCTGCTTGCCATCCACGGGCTCCTGTCTCGCCATCTAGTGGGGTGTCTCTACATGGCACAGGTGTTCAGAAAACCTTAAGTCTGGCACAAAAACAGAGAGCCCGTGGGAGGTCGTCTTCTTTGAGTCTTCTTGACAGGGATCGCTAAGTTAACTGAAGATGTCTTCGAGGTGAAGAACTGGGCAGAGACGTCAGGCTTAGACAAACTTTCAGGTGGTGCCCGTGGATAGAAGTGGTAACCTTGGCTCACGTTGCACTAAAACCAGCTGCAGTGTGGGATGGAGCCATGAGCTGCCTTGCTGGGACCTCCTTCCCCCGGGCTCAGCAGCTGTTTGTGCTCAGGCCTGTCCCTCGCTTCCCCCTGTGCTGTGCTCCAGCCACTGTGTCCAGCCCCATGCCTGGCTCATCCCAGCCCTGGTGTGGCTTTAGACATTGGTCCCACACTGCTGGCCTGGCTGGGGCACTGTGAGGCTGAGCCCTTGCTGTGGAGGATACTTCCCCTGCCTGCAGTTCCAGCTCCCCTTCCCTTATGTAGCCAGCCTGGCTGCTCCATGACAAGCCAGATTGAGCTCACCTAACAAAGGGATCTACTGTGAGCTATCTCTGCTGTGGATGTTAAATAGGATAAATTCCACTCCCATTCTTTGCAAAACAATTGAACCAGCCATGCATGCACTGATCTTTTTTGTTGTTGGGTTTTTTTTTTGTGGATGACTTTATAAAACTTCCACTCTGCTGTAAAAGTGGATCTCTGCAGAGAGACATCCAGGTTTACTGCCCATAGATTAAGCAGAGTCCCAGCAAGCACAAGAAATTAGATCCCTGCTCAACTTTGCCTTAGGTTTGTCATGGAAGGAGCCCTTTCTGCAGCATATCTCTAATCTGAGTCAAAGGACTCTACCAAATCGTATTAAATAGGACTAAAATAGGGACTCATTAAGATTAAAGCTCTGGGAGCTGCAGAACCTGCATGCTTCTCCCTCTATGCACATGTGATTTCCACGCAGACCCATCTTACCATGCAAGGACAACATTCCTTTCTCATAATGTCCCTTTTCCAAACCCTCTTGTTCATTCTGAATAGGGATATGAGGATATTATTTTTATTCTAATTGTTAACCACTCTAAACAGGTATAAATGACAGCACATAGTTCATCTAAGAATCACTTGGTGATGAATTGGGTTAAGAAGGATCTAGAGGCAGTCTGTCCCTTTGTTGTGGGGCAGAATCAGCCATTATCGGGGTCATTAATGACAGATCTAACATACTTTCTGATGCCCCATGGGCAGGTTTCTAGATTATTTTCTAAAACCTGCAGGGACAGAGAACTAGGTAGACAGTCTATTCCTTGCTTCTTTATTGTCTGTACTGGAAAGCATTTCCAATGCCTAATCTAAACTTCCTCGCAGCAAACCAAACTAACTCATATTCCTTCGACTCATTCCCTCTGCTCTTGTGAACCTTTGGTGATCAGTCCATACCTTTTTCAAAGTGTGTTGCTAAAGCTGGAGTCAGTGCTCCAGGAAGTACCAGCACCACCAAGCAGAGCTCAGCCCCTTGTATCTATGACAGCACAAGTTTCTTACACACAACATCACCACTTATCTACTCCAATATGGTATAGGCTTTTCTCAGAGCAGGTGAAACAGACACTAGGAATTTTTTTTCGCTGAAAGGTTGATCAAGCATCAGAGCAGGCTGCCCAGGGACATAGTTGAGTCATCATCCCTGGAAGTATTTAAAAGACATGTAGATGTGGCACTCAGGGACATGGTTTAGTGGTGAACTTGGCAGTGCTGGGTTAATGATTGGACTCAATGATCTGAGAGGCCTTTTTGAAATTAAATATTTCTATGACTCTATGATTCTGGTTCAGCTTTGGATCCACCAGTATCTCAGAACTTTTCTGCAGAACTGCTGCCCAGTTCTTTGTCCTGTGTCCGTGGCTGATGGTTTCTGCTCTGCACTCATGAGTATGACATCAGAGCACCCACATGGAGCACATCTTCATCTCAGTGTTCCCTGGAATTTGCCAGCAGCAGAAGCCTACAACAGAGCAGAAGACCAGGGCCAGGGTAAGGCAGCATTTCCCCTATGCATTCTTTCAGTTTCTAATGTGCAGCTCAGAGCTTGTTTCAATGTTGTGCTGCATCTTTGTGTTCAAAAGCCTTTGGTAGACTTTCCTTTATTAAATGTTTGATTGCTCATTGACCTGCTGGCCTTGTCCAAATGCCTTTTAACAATTCAGGCCACTTGTCCAATGTGTCGAGATCACTTTTTAATTCCAATCTTAATCTCCAATACACTTGTGGTCCTTCCCACCTTAATGTTACTGCCACTTCAATGAATGCACCCTCTATTCCATCGTTCAACACATCAGTGGGATACACTGGCAGCAGATCCAAGGATCGGGTGCAGGCCTTTCTACCACAGCCCTTTCAGTCACATGGATGTTTATAAGGTTAGTAAGTATAAAATCGCAGGTGGGCAGCACCTTGCTTTGTAGTTCTTAACTTGGGAATCACAGTCCTGGTTTTCCCAAAAACCTATCAGTTGCAATGCCGGCTGAGAGCCTCACACCCCTAGGGCAGGGTTTGGGTGAGCTGGCCTGGTGTAAGCAGCGCCACAGCTAAAAGGGGTTTGTGGCTGCGCAGTGACCTCTGTGTCTGTTCAGAGAAGTGCAGCAGCCAGCGAGAGAAGCAGAGCTCTCAGGATCCCAGCTGTAGCGAGAGGAACTGTAAACACTTAAAACGCCAGGGTAAGAACACCTGCATTTGTTCTGAGTGCAAGAGTGGTTGTTGCTGTACCGATTACCTTCCTTGTATTCTAGAAAGTGATGCCTTTGTCTGGGCTATCTTCATCTATCTAGTCCAGTCTAACATGGTCTATCATTTGTGAATAGATCTGACCTGAGAAGCTATGCTAATGATCAAACCTCAACTCTTTTAAATACTAATCTTGGAATCTGGGATTCTGGCTTAGTACATTGTCAGTGTAAATCTAAATGATGAATTTTGGCTCAAGATCCAAAACGGTCAAAGGATTGCCAAGCACTGGAAGAATGGCTATATTCATAACATAAACTCCCCTGAAAGAATCAAACTGATGGTCTGGTTTTGTGAGATCAATTCCCAATCAATAAGAAGGGGTAGCAAATAGTGACCAAATCTTTATTGCCAGGAAATGCCCCGGGGAAATAACTTGAAGGAAACCAGTTAAAAGCAACAGTTTCTATCTGTGTTTGTTGAATGAGGAGCTACAAAGTCACAGCTCTTTGTTTCAGTCCTAAATTCCAGACAGATTTGTGAAGACAAATTTGAGCTGATCACAGGCATATCATGCATCTTCTCTCCCAAAGCCTTTGTGCTGGGAGATGCACTGGGGAAGGAGGGACTGGGCCCTGGGCACAGACTGTCCTGCCAGCCTCTCTGCAGTGCCAGGGCTTGCTCAGTCCTTTAATCTTCATTTTTCCAGTTTCTTTCTACCAGGAGATATATATACACATATATATATACATATATATGTATATATATATATACACTTAGGATCCTCTCCCCCACATCCAGCAAATGATGTAAAACATCACCACTATGATGTGACTTAAACAGCCTTTTACAAAGGTTAGAAGAACACACTGGTGCCATCCCTTATCTCACAGCCCGGTATCACCTCTCTTCCTTCAGCCTCACCTCTGCTTTATTTCCATTGATTGCACCTTGCAAGAGACTTAGCTGAAGGCAGGATCTCCTCCTTTTTCTTACAGCTCCATGGGAGTTGCCACAATGGGCTGACAATAAACTGTTTATTTAGGGAAAGAATGTAGCATCAGCTGTCATCTGCCACTTTAATCCAAGACACAATTAGTTGAGCACAGCCATATCCAGATGCCAAAACTCGATGGAAGTAACACTGCAGTAATTCACAACTATCTGAGGTGTGGTTTCCATGAGAAAGGCTTCTTGTGAGACTCTGCAGACACCTGCCCAGAAAATCCTCCTCAAATAGTATTAGAAGACTCATCTATAAAACCACAAGATTTCCATCAGTCCTTCGGGATTTACACAACATCAAAGACGAGGTGCACTGTCAGGAAAACCTGTCACATCATTTTGGATGTCAATTGGCAACTAGAAAGGCGGAGAGAGGTAGGAACCACATTTTTAACCTATCACTCTGAAATGTGAATTGGCTCTGGCTGGATGGGAGAAATGCTTGAAGAGGCTGCCTGGATAGAAAGCAGGTGAGGAACACTAAGGTATTCTTCAAATATCACTGGTTTCTGAAAAAAAAGAAGAAAAAAGCATTTTCAAATCTACTTCATCACAAAGTATCAGCACATGTGATAATTCTCCGTTTAGATGGGATCACAGGAAAATTTCAGCACTGGTACCTCACTGAAGCCTAAGCCAATTAAAACAGCGCTAACTTCAGCTTGATACTGATTTAACTTAACTCCACATGAAACTGGTGTTCACACAAGAGCCTTGACCCATTTAACCGGCGCATTTTTAAATGACATCTCACATTTTACACCTGCAACTCCTAATACAGACCTACAGGCAAGGCAAAGCAACCTGAAAGTCCATCTACTTTCACACTGTGCTAAAGGGTTTCTACTCTGACTTCAGTGAATTGAGTGAACTGATGAATTTGTAAGAGGTTTCCGGACTACTGCAGAAATATCCATTTTTCTAGAACAGTCTCTCAAAAATAAAACCAAATTGAAGCACACCTACTAACTGGATGTTTTTAGCTGCATATTACACTACGTAGAAGGAGCCAAATGTTCCCCTGTCACTCAACACACTGCTAAAGATGTAAGTTGCTCTTTTCCTACTGTGGTTTGTAAAAAGAGGGGCTATCTTTTATCAGGCCAGCTGCCACTGGGAAAAAAAAAAAAAAAAAAAAAAAAAAAGATAAGCTTTGGGGCAGAAGCCCCTTCTTCAGGCCTGAAATAGCAGCAGTAGTCTTGAAGGTGAAAACCAGCAGAGAACAACTTATAAATTTAATTAGATTATGTAAGCAGCTAGACCATCTGAGAAAAAAAAAAAGGGCACTGATATCTGGAGCAAAGGAAGGAAAAGCAGGGGAGGAGGAGATAAGAAGTGATCTCCGCTGGCACACACAAAGAAAGCAATGAACAATTTACTGCCTAGGGCAGGTGAGGGACAGGGAATTGTGTCCTGTGCCCTGATGTCTCTGCCAAGCCCAGGATCATTAGCAGCATTAAGTGCTTCAGGTCCCAGGAGTCTTTTGAAGGCATTTTATCAATGTCTCTTAAGAATCAGAGTTCAAGTGAGGTCTAGATTTGTTTCAGCTGTGACAGGCTGCTGCAGAAAAGTATGTCCAAAGGGGGAAAAAGAGTTCTAGGCATTACTGTCCTTCTGTCTTTCATCTCGACCCTGACTGCTGGGCTAAATCTCACTTATCCTTGGAAAAATAAGAAAAATATACCTGCCCCAGCCAGCCCTTTTGTAAGTGCAGAAGCGGTGTCTCTGAACATACTCAACTCAGTTTTCCTGAGGGAATAATAACAGGAAGAGTCTAACAGCTTCCCTGTTAGACTAATTATTTCCCTGTTTTGAAAACATCACTTATTTGGAGGAGATGCAGCACCCAGTAGAGCAAATGTACGTCTGTGTACATTCAGTAGGGCGAATGACTGTCCATGTCCCTATGTCACAGCTCTTGCAAGGTCCAGAGCCCTGGAGCAGTGCTTCCCTGGAGTGCTTGGGAAAAGCTGTGAGCACTTCTCCTGGGAAAGTCAATGTGTGAATTTATGACGCTGCCTGTGTTAAATGGGAAGCTAGTTTGGAAAATGTGGGTGCAAAGATGCTTTGTAATACAACACAAGGAAAAGAGAGTGGATATACATAAGTGCCTCCCTAGAAAAAAATTTAGGAGAAAGAAGGGATGCATAGATGTGCCTGATGTGTTAGGACCTAAGGCACCATGCCCAAAAGCTGTACATGTCTTGCACCAACTGGCCAAAAGAAAATGAAAATGTGATTGTCCCAGCTTGGTCACTCTGAGTAATGAGAAACAGGCCAGCGATGACACATCTCAGACACCTCATAAGAAGTTAGACAAGAAGAAAAGTGTTACTGAGAGCCTAAAAGATTAGAAGAAAGAGGAAGATTGGAGATGAAACCCATGAAACGCAACTACAGGTAACGAGGTAGAGGCACCAGCCTTGCTCTGGCACGGGGCAGGACTGGTTGCTCTCCAGAGGTCCCTGCCAGCCCTGACCCTCCCTGTCTTGGGAAGGATGAAACTCTGCTCCCCATCTTGCAAGCTGAATCTGAGTCAGCAGTGCCGTGGCAGCCAGGAGGGCCACCGTGTCCTGAGGGGCATCAGGCACAGCATCACCAGCCGGGCAAGGAAGGCGATTGTCCCGCTCTGCTTTGCACTGGGGCGGCCTCACCTCGAGTGCTGGGCGCAGTTTTGGGTGCCACAATATAAGAAAGACATGGAGCTATTAGAGTGTCCAACGGAGGGCCCCAAGGATGGCGAAGGGCGTTGAGGGGAAGGCGTCCGATGAGCGGCTGAGGCGAGTTCAGCCCGGAGAAGAGGAGGCTGAGGGGAGGCCGGTGCCGGTGCCGGTGCCCGCTGTTTCGCTGCCCCAGCCCCCGCTGCGGGAGCTCCGCGCTCGCGCCCCCCTCACGCGGCGGTTGCGGGAGCGGCCGCGCGGGGGCGC
>VZRF01008712.1:798836-1062893 GCA_013396875.1 Vireo altiloquus
GGGGGGCACGAGGCCCGGGGGCGGGAGCGATGGGGGGAAGGTGGTGGGTGCCGGGAGGCGGAGGCTGACGCTCCTGTGGGTGTGTGTGTGTCTGTGCCCCGCAGAGGATGAGATGTTCTCGGACATCTACAAGATCCGGGAGGTGGCGGACGGCCTGTGCCTGGAAGTGGAGGGGAAGGTGAGTGCCCGCCCGCCCCGAGGAAGGGAGGGAGGAAGGGACGCCGCGGTGACTCACTGCCGGTGGGGAATGGGGGTGGCGTCCCTCCGAAGGGCCCGAGGAGGGAGGGAGGGAGAGAAGGGAAGACCCATCTCGGCCCAGTGCCTGCTGCTGCCGCGGGTGGTGCCTAAGAGAGCCTGGATCAGCTAGAGTAGAGTGTAATGGAGCCTGGGTTAGGCACGGGAGGGGGAGTCGTGCTTGGGAGTCATAGAATCATAGAATGGTTTGAGTTGGAATGGACCTTGAAGATCATTTAGTTCCAACGTTCCTGCCATGTGCAGGGACAACTTCCACTAGACCAAGTTGCTCGAAGCCCCATCCATCCTGACCTTGAACGCTTCCAGAGATGGGGTATCCACACCTTCTCTGGGAAACCTCTGCCAGTGCCTCCCACGTTAAGAATTTCTTCCTATTATCTAATCTAAACCTACTCTCTTTCAATTAAAACCCGTTCCCTCTTCTCCTGTCACTGGGAAATCAGTGCTCAAGCCAGGTTCCTTGCACTGAATTGTGTCTCTGGAGTTGTGCCCTGCTGACAAGTCATAGGTGTGTAAGAGCGGTAGTGTTAAGGTTTTTTGCAGAGCCGTTAAGTTTTTTGATGTCTCTAAATCTAGATGGTCACCAGGACAGAGGGTCAAATTGATGACTCTCTAATTGGTGGCAATGCCTCTGCTGAAGGTCCTGAGGGAGATGGAACAGAAGCCACGGTCATAACTGGTGTTGACATAGTAATTAACCACCATCTTCAGGAGACCAGCTTCACAAAAGAATCCTACAAGAAGTACATCAAGGATTACATGAAAGCGTAAGTGTTGGTGGGCTTTTCCTTTCAGTGTGATTGCAGTGGTTTTATGTGCTTGAGATTATAAAAACAGCATTGAATTTATTCGTAGTAGGTGTTAGCTCAGATACAGGTGTGAAACTGGCTGTGAACTTCAGTAATGTGTTAATGCTTGGCAGAACTGGAGCCCTGAAGAATGGGTGCTGGAATATCTATGTTTATCTTGGCTGAGGTAGAGGACTCAATCATGTGCTTTGGATCGTATTTGTAACCTTGCTATTTTCTCTCGTATTTCTCCATGCCAAACCCTCATGTGGAAGGGACTGAGGTGGTAAAGAAAAGCTTCCTGAAGCTTTTCTAGTGTGACAATGTAAACATTAAAAAATGTGTGAATGGGACTTTTTGGTAGTTCATGGTGTAATTTCTGTTGTTTGCTGTTCAATGGAGTTAATACTGAAGGTGAAAAGGCTTTGTGACACAGATGGGTGATAGTCTTGGTGCTGTGGAAGTGGCTTGCTCATTTTTGCCTATTTTTTGCCTTTTTTACTAGCCTGGTAGTAAAATGTCCTTGGTAGGAGTGGTAGGCACTGTTCTGTGATTTCACTTTAAAAATTTAGTTAAAATTTGGGGGCTTTGAGAGGGAGTGGTGGGAAAGGCAGCAAAATCAAAGTTTGACAGGTAGCAACTCTTTCTGCCATTATGCCCTGCCAGTTATTTAGCTAGAACGTGTTTTCAGAGCCTTTTTTTTCTCCTTCCAGAATCAAAGCCAGACTTGAGGAACACAAGCCAGAGAGAGTAAAGCCTTTTATGACAGGGGCTGCAGAACAAATCAAACACATCCTTGCCAACTTCAAAAACTACCAGGTAACTTATGTCTTCTTACAGCAGTGTTGATAAGCTGTGATTGGTTCATCTGCTGAACCGGTTTGGATAATTTTGAGGGCTCCTGTTGTGAGGATGCTAACCTGACCTTTTCTGAGAGTGTTAGGGGCCCTGAGAGTCAGGGAAGAGAAACAGCCAAAGACTGTTAAGTGTTTAAAGATTTCGGCTGATAATGTTTGGAGTTAGCTACATTTGTCATTATGGCATTTTAGGGACTGTGGAGTTAGACTTGAAAGGTGGATCACTTTGGCCCTTGCTGTGTCTTCTCTGTTCATAGCAGCATGGTGAAATTACAGAATGACAGAGTGCTTTGGGTTGAAAAGCAGCATCAAGTTCCAATCCCCTGCCGTGTGCAGGGACACCTTCCACTAGACCAGGTGGTTGCTCAGGGCCCCATCCAGCCTGGCCTCAAACACCTCCAGGGATGGGGTGTCCACAGCTTCTCTGGGCGACCTGTGCCAGTGTCTCGCCACCCTCACAGTGAATGATTTTTTTCTAATGTGTAATCCAAATCTGTTCTGCCTGAGTTTCAAAGCCATGCCCTGTTGTCCTATTGCAACATGCCCCTGTCAAAAGTTCCTTTCCAGGTTTTTTTGTGGCCCCCTTTAGATACTGGAAGGTGCTGTAAGGTCTGCCTGGAGTCTCCAGGGGTAAACAGCCCCAACTCTCTCAGCCTGTCCTCATAGAAAAGGTTCTTCAGGCCTCTGACCATCTTAGTGGCCCACCTGGGCTTGGTCCAGCAGGTCCACATCCTTCTTACGTTGGGGTCCCAGCTCCAGAGCAGGATGCAGTGCTCCAGGAGAGGTCTCAGCAGAGCAGAACAGAATCACCTCCCTTGGCCTGCTGTTCACCCCTCTTCTGATATGTTGGTGTTTCTGGGGTGCAAGCTCACAGTGCTGGGTTACACTAAGTTGTTTGTCAACCAACACCCCAAGTCTTTCTCCTGAGAGCTGCTCTCAATCTGTTCTCAAGCCCAGTCTGTATTTGTGCATGGGATTGCCCTGACGCAGATGTAGGGCCTTGCACTTGGCCTTTTGGAACATCACAAGGTTCCCGTGGACCCACCTCTCCAGCCTGTCAAGGTCCCTCTGAATTACATCCTTTTCTTCTGGTGTGTCAGCCATGGTGATACTAAGATGGACAAGCTGCAGAGGAGGAAAATCCCTGTGGCTGGTCAGGGAGACTTCTAAACTGAGCTTGGTGATACTGCGTTGTTCATGTATAGAAAGGTATTTTCTCCTGGTAATAGCTGATTAAATGTCTCAGTAACGCATTCCTCTGAAGTTCTTTGTAGGAGAGAACATGAATCCAGATGGAATGGTGGCTCTCCTGGACTTCCGTGAGGATGGTGTGACCCCATATATGATTTTCTTTAAGGACGGCTTAGAAATTGAGAAATGTGTAAGTACTGACCTGACGTGGGTGAATGTGCCCAAGTACATGGTGAACTCCTTCATCACTTGTTCTCCTGTACCCCTGTTAAACAGTAGCTGCTAGTTTAAAAACTTAAAACTGTAAGTTTTAAGTGTAAGCACAGAATGATGGGTGTTTAATATTATACAGAGTGCCTGAAACTTTCCTTGAGTACTGTTCACTTGTACTGAAAGGGGATGTAGTGTCACTGCAGTGGTTCATGGTGACTTCATGGCTTAGAAATGCAGAAGGGATTGCCCTGGTGGGATGTGTGTAATTTGGAATGGGTTTAAACCACTACCTTAAAGAGAAGGTCTTCTGAAATGAAGCACTTCTACTTTGGTTCCTTTTTGTGGGAGTTAATTGTGAAGTACCTTGCATGGTCATGTTCCATCTTCTTTGACTTAATCTGTTGCCCTTATACAAGAACTGTCAGTTTAAATATTGCCCTAAATTTGGGAAGACAGTAATACATGACCGAGTACTTAAACCTTATTCTATCTGGAATCTCAGCTACCTGAGCTCAGGACAGCTCCTGGGGTCTGCTTTAACTACTCTGTTATTGGAATGTGGTTGCCACAAACAGTATTTGGTTCCCAACACTTGTGGGTTTTTGGCTTGTTTGAAGACCTATGGAATTCACTGCAGTGTGGGATCACCAGTTGCTTTGCCCAGTTATTGTGGACTTGTGAAGTCTGTTTATAGACAGCTAAATTTATCTGTAAAGCCTTTTACAGGCTTTCTGGTATGCAAATCATGTAAAGATGAGCCAGATTCTGGTGTGGAGCAGTAGCCCAACTAAAGGAATACCTGAATTGGCCAAACGGACACAGCACCTCCCGCAGCCTGATGGAGGGGTGATGTCTATCCTGGCTCTGGAACAGGTGATCACTTGGAAGGTACTTCCTGGGAGCACAAGGTCCCCTACAGGGGCACACCTTTTGGATGTGTTATTTGGGTAACTCCATCTACTTCAAGGTGGAGTAGAAGAACAGTAGCAGGGTGTTCCCATGTGCAGTAAAACCTGCTTCAGCTTCTTCTTCAACCTGTCTCTTCAGAGACAGCACATACATTGTAAGCTCTGATACTTGTTTAGGATGTGCTCTTACTTGAGAGGAAATCTGAACCTTGGTGTGTCAAGCAGGAAGGGTGTGAATGAGTGTTCCACCTGGCTTGCTCAGCAGCTGGTGGGTGCCAGTTGCTCTGTACAATTGCAAAAATGATCAGCATCCTCTGATAGACCGTGGGCACTTTCCCTGTTGCTCCCTGGTTTGCACTAAGATGCAAAAATAACTTCCTTGCGCTTTCTGCCTGCCTGACTGTGGCAGCCCAGATTGAATTAGGGAATACACAAATAAGTTACAGAAACTTACTGTGACTATCATGACCTTCAGCTAACACCTGCTCCTCTTGTTTCAGTAACAAATCAAACAGTATGGTTTTGGATCACTTGTCTTCATAGCTGGCTGCTGTTTCTTCTTCATCGGCACAACACCAGGAATCAGCAATGTCTAACAACTGGACTGATGTCATCTTGAGCTTTATTCACTTATTTTGACCCTGATTTGGAGTGGAGGCATTGTTAAAAAAAATGAAAAAAACATCTATCATGTAGGTTGTCTAAAATAAAACTCATTTAAACCCATTCTAGGTGATGTCTTTTGGTCTGATGTGTCTCTCAAGGTGACTCAAAGGAGAGCTTGCACCAAGGATTGTTCAGTAGCACAGCTGGTGCTGGCACACGGCAGCTGGACTGTTTCCAGATAGATTGAACAGTTTGCCTGTGGCACTGGAATGCAAAAGCAAGTTAAAGTCAATAAGGCAAAGTCCAAGAAATATCATAATGGAGTGGACCACCTTCATCTTTTATGATTGTGCAGAGACTTATCTCTGGAATAGATCAGAAATGAATAATGAAAACATCCCAGAATGGAATGCCACTCAAGCTGAGTGCTGGCTGAGCTGCTTTGGCAGGAAAGAGTACTTTAGTCTCTCCTGAACTGTAGTAGGTCTCCAAGGCAAGAGGCTGAATAGGGATGCTGGAGAGAAGTTTTCCAGCACAGCCTGGCTGTGGTAGTTTGCATTTAACAGCTGTTGGAGATCATATGAACTAGGATTCAGTCAAGTTGCAGGATTTGGGGTTTTTCTGTACTTGACCTCTTAAAGAGAGATATTGGAATGACCTAGCCCTGCTCTAGACTTCACAAACCGGCTGAATGTTAGTGCTTGAGACCTCTGTGACTGTAACTTACAGTCCCTGCTGTGTTCTGTGTCAGGGAATGCATCTGTTTGACAGACCTGAAGCAAACACGTTGCTTCTCTGGTTCTCTCTGAGATGCAACAGTAACAGGTTCCTTGCGCTTTCTGCCTGTCTGACTTGGTGGCAGTTTGGATTGAATAAAGGAACACAAATTCCCTCAGAGCCTCACCTGGAGCTGGGCGAGTCTGTTGCTGCTGACCCTGTGCCTGACCAGGGATGTTGCCTTGGACTGCTAATCATTAACTTTTTTCCTGCTGCAGTGATGGCAGAGGCATAGGAGGTAAAGGTGCCTGAAAGGGGAGGGCATAGCCCACTTGCCATCTGTTTATCTCCTTCAGAGGTTTTGCATCTTTGCTGTCTTGTGTCAATTTTTGGCCCCTGGTGCTGGAAGGGTGGAGGTGGAGGTGGGGGTTCTGCAGGGGTGAGATAGATGTGGCAGCAGGCTGGGAGGAGTGAGAGACTGTAGAGGAGGGAGTGGAGTGTGCCCTAGTTATCGCTGAGGTTCCTGTCTGGTTAAATACACCCTCTTCTAGTTCTGTGGGAACTTTATATATATATATATATATATAAAATTTTTTTAAGCTTTTCCAAGAAAGAATTTTGGGTCAGCTGAGCTGGATAAAGCTGGTGTAACCTGCTTCACCCAATGGGGCTGAAAGGTAGGGAGGCAGGTTCAAAGCCTAGCTAAAGTCACTGAGGCAACTCTTGTTTTTCTTGCAGAGGATGTAAGTGGGGCCAGGTGAGGGTGTTATCTTCCCTTTCCTATTGCATCTTCATTAAGAATGGGAGCATTAAAGGAGAGAGAAACACTTCGTTGAGACTTTTGCCTCTCAGTTGAGGAAGGTTAGTGTGGGTAGGGCAGTGCTGGTATGGCTGTGCTGCCCCTCATAGCCGTGGCTCCCACTTCCTGTGAGTCAAAGTTTTAAACTCCTTGGAGCTGTTATGTGGGAGTGGACATGGCTCCTCCCCCTGCCTGGCTGGTTCTGCAGAGGCTGGAAGCCCTGGGCACTAGCCTGGAGCAAATTGCCACGTGGCACCTGTGTACAGATGAGGTGCTGCTTTTAAAAGCAAGTGCTTCAAGCCATGGTGAGCACAGCCTTGCTGCTTGGTTGGATGGCAGATTGTGTGTCATGCTGTCTGTACTCCAGGCTCATTGGGATGTTTAGTTGGTGGTGTGCAAACAATCCTAACTAGGAGTTTCTGTGCTCCAAGCAGGTGTTCTTTTCTGCATGGCAGAGCCTCTGGTGGGAAGGCTCCTTTCAGCCTGCTGTAAGGAAGTGTCAGTTCAAAGGCTCTGGAGATGTGGGATTTTGTTTGTTCAGTGAGCTGCAAGAGAAGTGTTCTTGCTGCACTCACTGCACTTCCCAAAAATGCATTGCTGCTTTCAGTTTCTCAGGGAAGAGGGCAAGTCTTGCTGTTCTGCAGCATCAAGTCTGTCAGATGCACCAGGGAGGGTGTGGCAGGGAAGGACTGCAACAGTGACAAGTGGTTGTTGCAGTTGAACTGCTATGGTTCCTGCCTGCTGTGCAGCCAAGGTGAGGGAGAGGTGGGAGTCACTTTGTGCTGTGGAGTGGCTGGGAAATGTACTTGTCCACAGTCCATGACTCAGCTCTGCATTGGGAAGGACGTCAGTGTATTTCCTCGTAGCATAATTCCTCCTTTTCCAGCCCATCTTCATCTCAAGCAACTGTTTATTTCTTGGGCCTGAAAAGCTGAAGTGATTCAGAAAGGAAAGACTTCATACTTCAGACAACAGCTTTGGAGTTACTAAATTCATAAAATGCCCCATGATAACAAATTACCCTGGTGCTGTTTAAAACACAGCCCAGACTGAAGGACAGCTTTTAAACTTAGCTCTGTCTTGTTTTAAAACGTGCTTATCAGTCTTGCATCTCACATTCCTGGAAAGATACTTTCAGTACATTTGGGAGCTATCCAAATAGCATTTTCCCTGAGCCTCATGGAGCAGGTTAAGCAGCTGGACAGAAATCTTCCTGCTGGCTTGGGTCTCAGGCCTCTCCACTACACACCCACTAGGAGCTGGCTGCTGACAGGGAAGGCTGATTTGCTTACAAAGAGAAGACCCTGCCTTTTTAGTTTCATATTTCTGTGGTTAAGGGAGTGATGCCTTGGGGCTGAAGGAAGCACCTGCTGTGCTGGGCACTTGTCCCATGGTCCCCTTAACCTTTTGCTCTCCCACCCCACTGGTTCCCCCTCAATGTCTGCTTTTGTCTTGCAGTTTTGCTACCCCATCTACAAATCCACTCAGTTTTTGCCCTCTGGAAGCGAACAAAAAAAACCCAAGCACTTTCCATGGGCCAGCGACTGATGTTAATGTCTGAATGCTGCTACAACAGTGTTTTGCTCCTTGGCCATCTGCTTTGAGGAGAAAGGGTGCATACCTGGGGGTTTTCATGCAGTGGAGGGAACATCTGGTGTGCTGCAAGAGACATTTGTGTCCTCACTGCCCCTCTGGAGGCAAAGCCCACTTAGCTTTGCCCACTGAGCATGGGCTGGGGGTGGATGCCAGAGCCCAAGTGGGTGATGGTCCTGGAACCTTGTGCAGCCCTCAGCTTTGGCACAAGGAGGGAGAACCTGCAAAGGGAAAATTGTAAATCAAAGTATGCAGTTTGGTTTGATTGGCGTTGGGGGCTTTTTTTGTGAATTTAATTTTTAACTCTGTTTAGCTCACAGCCAGGAGGCAATTACAGTAAGCTTAGAACATGGTTGTCCAATAAGTAAAATGAGACTAAATTTTTTTTTAATGTGGAAAAAAATTTAAAAGCTGCAATTTGCTTTCTTCCCTAAGCAAGTCTCTGGCTGTTGAGCTGGCGCAGGCCAGCCTGCTGCAATCTTGGCAGTGTTTTTAGTGACGGTCATTCAGGGAGGATGCTTTCATTAAAGAGCAACAGTATCTGCATCAAGATTCTTCTGCTTTCTCACACTGCTGCTTGCTTGGAGCAGATGGATGCCCCCTTCTGCTCCTGTGAACCTCCATCTATGCTTCAGCTCCATGGTTACTTCCCTGGGGTGTTGCTGCCACTGTAAGCTGGGATGTTTTGCTCCGGACCTGAAAATCTCTGTTTCGCTGCAGCCCACAGTGGGAGAGCAGCAGTTAAACACTGTGTTCATTAGCTCAGGGATAGAGGTCTTGGTAGGAGGAAAAAACCCTAGCCAAGCCTGGGAGTTTTTCCCCTGAACAGTACAAAATCCATTCTCAAGAGCACAATCTTGCTTGTTTGCAGTCCCTCCACCTTGGCTGCCTTTTGGTTGAAGCTGCAGCTGGAAGATCACAGCCAAGTTGCTGTGGCCAGGGCTGGTGGCTTGAGGGAGCATTTTTTGGGTGCCAGAAAATGCTGGCAACCCTGCCAAGTGTGTTCTGCAGGAGTGGGTGGGATGTTGTTGAGGATGCACATGGCTGCTGGGCATTTTGATCCACTAGAGCTGCATTCATCACCTTCCACTTGAAGCAGAAAGGAGCCAAACACCCTTGAAGACCTTTTTAAGACCATTTTGATTGTGTGTTGCCAATGTGGCAGCAGCTGGACACAGTGATAACAAATGATGAACCATTGTTTCTCTGCAGCCCACCCTTTATCCTGGGAGCTAACAGCTGGGATTCACCTCCCCATCTGTGACCAGCAGCAGTAGGAAGGAAACACGGCTGGCATTTCAGAGAGCAAACCTCTTTCTATCCTCAGCAAGGTGCAGGTGTGCTGGCACAGAGCAGTCCAGCTGTTGTTTTTATAATAGGGAATTGTCCATGAATGTAGATGTCCTGAAAGTTTCTTAAAGATTAGCTTCCCAAATTCTTTGTAACAGTAGTCGAGAATGTCGATGTAGAGCTGGGTACTGTTGCCCTTCTCACAATGGATGTTCAGCTAAAACCCCACTATTGTTACTGGAATAGCCTGGTTCAAGTGCTGGGCTTTATCTGCTCTAGCTACAGCTGTGTCTGCACCTGAGCCGTGGCAGCAGGGAGGGATCATTTCGCTGCCCCTGCAGCTGTGTGGTTGCTGCGGCCATAGAACTGCCTGCAGCTGCCGGTGCTTCTTCCTCACGCTGCCCACAAAAAGGTGTTTCAGGGAGTCAACTCTGTCTCCACCCACTGGCTGCAGCTGCTCCAGCCCGCCAGCCACCCCGGCAGCACGTGCTATCCTGGTCCTCCTGTGTCCTGGTTTTCAGCTGTGCTCACTTCTGAGTTAATTTCTTCTTGGTTGCTGTTACTGTGCTGTGTTTTGGATTCAGAATCCAAGAGGTGTTGATAACACGCTGATGTTTTGGTTTTCTGCCACGTCATGTTTACCCTAAGTCAAGGACGTTTTTCCATTGTCTCATGCTCTGCCAGTGAGGAGGGATGCAAAAGAAACTGGGAGGGAGTGCAGCTGGTTCAGATGACCCGTGCTTACCAGGGTTATTCCACATCACAGAATGCCATGCCCAGTATATAAACAGGGGAGGGACTTACCCATAAGGGGGGCCGACCTGGGTTCAGGAAGGGGAATCTGGCATCAGTCAGAGGGTGATGAGGGTGGTGGTATTGTCCATCACTTGTTTTTCCATTTTTATTATCATTTTTATATTTTTTTACCATTACTACCACATTTTACTAATTTTCAGTTATTAAACTGTTCTTTCTCAACATACAAGTTTTACTTTGATTCTCCTCCCCATTCCCCTGGGGTGGGGGGAAAGAGAAGGAGGTTGAGTGAGTGGGAGGATTTCTAAAGGGGCGGCTGTCACCTCGTGTCTGCTCAGGTCCATGCTGTTACTTCCTGAGCTTACCGAGTATGAAATTTCCAATGACTCAAACTGGTCGTTTGGGAGAAGTAATGCTGGAGAGTGGATGAGCTTTTAATCTCATTTAATGGCATTTAGCGCACAGAAACTTCTGCTGATGCCTGTGGGACCCGCTCACCAAGCAGTGTTTTGACCACTAATATTCAAGAACATCTGCATGAGCAGAGTTCAGTGGTGAGCAGAGACAGCAGCACGTGGGAAGAGTGGTCAGGAATCATTGTTCATCACTGCTGTGAGTCCAGAGTTCAAATTAATCCAAATGTGGGGGCCAGGGAATCAGACTTGAATGTCTCTGAGCCTCCTTCTTCCTCTCTTCTGGCAAACGGCAGTCTTGCCAACAGCACTTGCATAAGGGCCTCGTGCAGAACAAGCGCAGCAGAGCTGGAAAGGGTTTGCTGGTTATTAACTGGTAGATCCAAATGAGGTTCTCCCAAATGCTCAGTCATTACCCCAGCCTTGCATGAATTCAGACTAGTGCTGCAGTGCCCTGGGTTACTACAGAAGGGAGAATATGGACCCCATAGCAGCGTGTTTATCCTGCTGCTTCTGTCTCTAGGATGGTTTGTGCTGCAAGATCCCATGGTTTGGCTGGACAATGACCTGCTAAGGGCACCTAAAAATTTCCATCTTTACCGTGTGCTCCCACCAGGCAGGAGCCAGAAGAGCCCTTAAATGCACAGCACAGGTCCTGCTGCCAGCACAGGAGAGCATCTTTCATGCTCTAGATCAGCATCTCTGGGTTCATTGTTGCCTTCTCTCATGCCACTTCGATTTTGTGGCAGCTTTTGAGGCTAAAATTCCAATTGCACCCTAACATGCCAGAAAGCCTTCAAAATCATGCAGGAAGCAGGTAAAAAAGTTCTTTACAAGCTGCCTGGCTTCTGGACTCCACTGGTTACCTTTTCTTAGCTTACTCTGATATAGCATTTCTGAGTTCCATTTTTGAAATGGTGTTTCCTCACTGTCCTCATTTTTTTTTAACTGGTACTGTTCCACAGAAGGCTGCAAGCAAACCAGTACACCTTGGCATTCCTCAACCTCTTTTTCTTGCTTGCTGGTTGAAAATTCCACTGCTTGATTACTTCTAGCAGTCTACACATTTTTAATGATACCCATTAAAAAAATCAGCCCGCTGTAAAGACCATAAACTCCATAAAAAATTGAGTGCTCTGCACATTTTCCATTACTCCTGAGTAAAGCTTATTTGCCCTGTCCAAAGGCACTCAGCAGATCAATAAAATACCTCCTTTACTTACATGTTCAGGCATTTCATGCTGACTATGTCCCTCTCAACTGAAGACAAACTGTGAAGCAGATCCAAAACTTTCCTGCTAAACTAATCCTGCTTGGGATCCCACTCAAGGTAACCATTTCCCTCTGAAATGGCAACATTTTTACCTGTGGTAAGGAATTACACCACTACTCAAGCAGGATTGCATGGCATCCCCCTGCATGGTTTTAGAGGACCATGTGAGGAGCAACATAGGGGAGAAACTGACCTATACTTGCAGGGTGCTTCAGCTGCTGAAATGGGACACAGATCCTGCAGAGGAGCCCAGCTCATGAAAGGCAAGAGTTCTCATCCTACATGGCTCTGAACATAAGTGCAGCACGATGAGAGCAGCATGAACAGGCCCTGGCTACAGCTTGGGAGCACATGATGTTCCACAGCAAGACACAAAGGCTGACTTCCTGCGTTCTTCTCAGCACCCTCAGATGGCTCCTGCAAGTCATCTGCAAGCTGGGTCCTGCTTGTAGACACAAGGAGGAGACACAAGTCAGTAGCAGTACTTATCAAAGAACACACCCCCCCGGAATGGGATCTGCTCTTCAAAACTCTCAGCAGTCCATCTCCTGGGTACTGGACACTTCATGCCACAGGACACTGAGCGCCAGCCCAAAGTGTAGCTGTAGAGAGCTACCTACACAAACTCTAGAAAAAAATGGAGCAAGATCGTGTGACTTATGTATAAGAGTTGTTTTACAAACCTCTGGAGGCATTTGACCACTCCCCGAGGTGTTCATTGCTTCCAAGTGGACCAATAACAGAATGTTTGCTTCTCACACAGACCTCCTGTTTCATTAGGGTGAGCAGAAATGATGAACACACCTGAAGGACATGAGGGAATGTGAAAGCTGAACTATCAAACCTCACCTTCTGCTTCACTTACAGGTACACTACTGAGGTTTTCCCACCCTGTCTTCTTTGCTATTTCTTTAACATAAAATGAATATAATTAAATAGTCACCTCCCTGCTCCCTCCTAAAAAGGATGTTGAAGGGACAACCCTTCATGCAGTGTGCATTTCAAAAATGGGGGAGCAGAGACACAGATACATTTAGCAATCTTTCCCAAACTGCAGAGGAACCCAGTGGCAAATCCAGCAATAAAAACATGCTTTGAGAAAACAATTCAGACCAATGCCACCTAAATCACATCGTGTTCAGTCAATAATGTAGAACATTGTGTGGTACAAATTGAAATAATGCTTTTATTGATATGCTTAAACAAAACATAGGTATCAGCATAAAAACCAAACAAAAGATAAAACTATTCCTTGCTGTACCTAACAGACATTTCATTTTTTTCTCAGTAATCACATGGAGGGGACTGACATCTTCCCACTAACTTTATAGGTTTTTAACTGCATTGGTTTGTTCCCAGGGAGTCTGGGGACTGTGATGAGCACCATGGTTGCGACTGTTTTTCCTAAAGCCTGATCCCAAGAGAAGCATCATGTCCATTCCACCCAAACACTGCACAAAGGGTTGTGCACCTTTGCAGGCTTCCAGACAAAGCCCTGACAGATCCCAGCAGAACCAAGGGTGTTAACCTGGTAATACTGGAACACAAACCCACAAAGTTATGGGTTCCTCTAGGACACATTTTCCATCAAAGTTATCCAGGCTTGGAAAAGCCACAAAGCTACGAAGAAAAAGTAAGAGGAGAACTCAAAAGATTTCTAATAAAGATAAATCTAATACAAGTTTATTCTATAAACTTTTCTTTTCCTGTCAAAAGACAAAGCATATAAACATACAAGAAATATTCCTTGGGGAAAAAAGCTACAGAAAATTACAAAGTATCAGCTGCTTTAATTTATCCTTGCAGAATTGCACTGTGCTCAGTCCTGTCTGTAAACACCACAGCTCCCTCAGTGCAATCACTCTTACTTCATAAATGTTTTTGTTAATCACTCTTTTCTTCTCCCTGGTAATGTCTGTATTCTGGCTTCAGCTCCCATGTGTTTTTGTGGGTCCCCTTCACATTGTAGATGCCTATTTCTCTCAAAATTTCTTTCAAGTATATCTGAAAGGAAACAAAAATTCAAATTAAACAGGCAGGCAGTTGCCGCAGTTCCTACAGACCTGCTCAATCGCACAGACTCAGTTCCTAGGGGGCAGGCAGCCCCGCTGGCTGATGGGCGCTAACTGGTGTGGGAAAGACTCTGGGATAGATTTCAACCCTCAGACACCAGCAGGGATTAGGGCAAGCCCCAGGGATGCAGCAGGGAACACCCAAGCCCCAGGGGTGTAAGCTCCCAGGCAGTCCTGAGAGGCAAGTACGGTGAGATGGATGCTCCAGGGGCTGCTGAAATGAAGTTACCAGCACCTCTTGGGAAGTATTATCTCACAAATCTTCCTCCTGCTGGAATTCCTCCAATTGAGCTAAAAGCTCTTGACCTTTCTTCTTGCTTGGGCTGGGATTATCTTGAAACTCCTTGTCTTGTTCAGACTTTGTCAAAGCCTCAAGCTGTAGGTTTTCATTCTATTTTGCAAAGCTTTAAGCATTTTATTACGGCCTCATTTTTAGAGGAGAGCTGAGTATATGTCTGAGAATTTTCTAATACATTAAAATATTAAGGCTTGGAAGAGAAAGAAAAAAACCAAAACAAGTAGAGCTATTATACCAGTAGTATAATCTTTGACAAAACACAACTCACTGATACTCCCCTCCTTCACTCTTTATAATAAACACCAGTAATTTTCTTAAGAGTCACAAGAGCCTTTTTTTTGTTTAATTATTAATTGGTACTGATATGTGTGGATTGTCATGGCAACCACAGACCACAATTTAAGAATCCCCACATTGAATTCATAATTGCTTTAGTTTGAGCAATTAAATGCTGTAGGAGTGCTAATATTGAACTGGAGTTGTCGAACCACTTGTATTTTCTGCACCTACAGTTCTACTAAGAGCAAATAGCAACACACTCCAGGCCATTAAAACCAGCTAATATGTGTTGAAGACACAGGAAAATAAGAAAGACTGATTGCCTAAGGTCTGTTCCTTACACTCTTGCCCCCTTTCCTAAATGGAAAGCTAGGAAATACATAAAAGGTATGTTCCCAGTCAGTGAAAGAAGTCTGTTTTAGAGAAATTTATCCTTACTCTCCTCAGCTACACATCAAAAATATACAAAGCAGTCCAACAAGTAAGAAAGGTGACCGTCACAGATGTGTATGTGAACCATTTCCTTAGGGTCTTTTTAGGGTGTTTCCTTTGAGCAGGGCAGCTAGGCACAGGAGCAGGGAGTTTCCTGTGCAGGGATGGCTCCTCAGCCTTTCGGGGGCGCTGGATGCAAACCCCAGCAGGTGGCAGCAGGAGATCACCGACATCCTCTGGCAAACCTTGTCTGTTGCAGAGATGCCGTCATTGTTTCCACCAGGTGCCCAAGACACACTCTCGGTACCACAGCGATGCACCATGCACGGTGTAAAAGGTGCTGGGAGCAGGTGAGAAAGCCACTTCTGCATGGGTGTGTGTAGGTGTGCACACCTGCATGTCCACTGCCTGGTTTGCAATTCCTGCACATGAGGCAGTGTCACTGACAGACACCTCAAAGCGTGGCAGAGTGGGTGGGAGAAACACCTGGCTGCAAGGTTAAATTCTGCTCTAGACCACATGGACAGAGAATTGAAAAAAATCTCCTATAACTGCACTCAAGTGCCATGAGGTACATTCATGTGCAGTTCCTGGGCTGGCAGATCTACTCTGCACCTCCTGGGAAGCTGGGTCACAAGGTGGAATGCTGTTGCTGAGCTCAGGCAGAGTGAAACCACTGTGGCTGAACTTTGCACAGCACCCACCCAAACCCACCCACCCAGCTATATGAAGGCTATATTTAATTTCAGTTACTTTTCAGACCTAATTACCAAGGCAGTTATGCTTCTCTCAGGGAAAAACTTCCAAGAGCATAATGAAATGGAACAAAACCAACCCAAAATGAATAGCAAGGCAAGGTCTGTGCCATAGGTAAGGGCACTTCAAGCTGTAACTGTAACTGCAGCAGCTGAGGATTTGCAACTTACTCATATTTCCCATCTCTGCTTTTGGGGGCAACCAGGCAGGAGAAGTGTTAGGGAGGGCAGCTGAGAGCATTAACCCCAAAATATCACTGTATGTGCACAGACAACACTGAACTGCTGGAGTTTTTAGACAATTATGAATCACAGATAATCCCACTGTGCTGTGCTGTACCTGAGAGCAAGTGGCTTGAAGAGATGAGTTCAGGGAATGTTATGATTTTTCCTTCAGGATCAATTCTCCTAGAAACCAGGACTTCCCACCTGCACCAAGCTGGCCTATGTATCTTGAACCATAGAGTTCTGATAGCACACCACGGAGAGAAACCCTACATGACTCCCAGTGATGTCAAATACTGAATTTTAGAGTCTGGTGATTGCTAATCAGGGGGAAAGGGATGCAGTATGTTTATATACATATAATTCTAGCACAGAAGCTCATCTGTAGGTGATCTTTTTGTATATTAAAAGCATCCTGTGCTCTGTCCCATCTTCCCTCATGATTCTTTCCATAAAAAGTGAAATGTTATCATGGAGTTGTAGGATAAAAATTTCTGAGAAGTTAATTTAGAAGCTCTTAAAATCCTTCTGAAACTCTGAGGGGGAAACAATCCCCATTGTATTTAGGATAACCATTACTTAAAGCTAAGAAGAAAAAATGCAAACAATCTACTCAATTTTTAAAAAATACACTTCATCTTAGACCACTGGTTCCATACTGGTTCCATTCTTCACAAACATTTGATTGCTCACAGAGAGCTGTATTATGTTCACAGCCATGAAGCCCAAGTCTAGAATTACTGCAATATTTCCAGGGAGCATTCAGTACTTAGATCTGGGTACGTGGCAAAAGATTTGCCTACTACTGCAAATTGTTATTTTGTATTAGAATGAAAAACAAATAAACCCAGGTTTCCCTAATACAGCAGTAATTTACATTTAGAAAAGACTTGTTTTGTGATTTAATGACATAAATGAAGATGGCAGCAATTTCTTGTGCAACATGCAACATATTCTGTAGAGTGTATTTAATTTACTATGTACATTTACCATTATGTAAGAAAAATACACTTTATTTATTTGTAACTTCAAGTTCTCCAGTGGCTTAAGTGGGAGTTGTGGGTGGCTACTGCAATCTGATGTCATTGTAGATGAGATAAATCTGTACAAACTTGCATTCAAAGTGATTGAGATAGTGACTGCCACACTTCTCTTACCAAAAAAAAACCACTTAAAATTTTCTTGCCACTTCCTCCATATCTTCCCTCCTCTTCAGCTCCCATGACCCACACACCTTCTCTGCCACAGAGATAAGGAGCTGACTCATGAGATAAATTAATGGAAGACATGAAGATGTTACCCAACTTTCAAGTTTCTTTTAAGGCACTAGAACAAAGTGAACCTTCATGGATTTGAATTGGGTAACATCTTCGTGCAGCTTCTAACCAAACAGCTTGTTCACTTATACAAATGCTCTCACACGGATATACTTAATTCTAAATGTGAAGTGAGCAAAACTAGTAAGCATCTTCATTTCCCCCCCCTTTTTAGTGTATTTTTTCCATAATCCAGCCGTTACTGTTCTTTCTTCTGCCTCAGCTCTAACAACCTGAGACATTGTTGCTCCATTTAGACTCAAACATAATTAAGTCTCCTTAAGTCTTCTGAAATCTGCAGCTGGGTTGAGGATAGATATTGAAGTTGGCAGCGGAAAACAGAAAAACACCAAAGGTCCTTCACATATTACTGTCTCCTTCCCACTCTTGCCTGATCTGCTCAAGGAAAGCTTGAACAAGGAAAGAAAGGGAAGAACTGGAAAGTTATGGTTCATACATGAAGAGGCTGACAGACACTGCAAGATGACAAAACCATCACAAATGCAGATGTCTTGGTGCTTTGTGTATCAAAACACTGTTTAAAAGAAAAATGCAAATAAATCTGAAATATCAACTACCTAAACTCATAACATAAGAATTATCCTATTTGTAAAGGAGATCCAGTGATTTTGAAGGCATTGACATGATGCCTGACCTCCTAACATGAATAATCCCTGCATTTAATACTAATTCCATGAAATGCAGAAAAAGAGCAATCCCTTTTGCTGTGCCAAAATAAAGTTCAGAAGCTGAGGGAAAGGCCAACCACACATTTACACAAGCTCTCTACTGCCAGGAGAACTAGGCTTCAGTGAGGACAGGAGTAGCAGGAGAGACAGGAGAGCATTACAGAATTTGGTTCCTAGTATTAAAGCAAACCTAAATGAGAGACCATTTAGGTTATTTAAACAATCTCTGTCAGGAAAAAGCACACTCACTGCAATCTTTGGTATCCTACCCTAAATGCTGAACTTAAAACTTGGTCATTTCAGCTTGTTGTAAAACATATTCAGAGAGGAGTTTCTAAGGCATATAATATATACAAAACTTTTTTTTGGATATATAAAATACACACAATAGTAACTACTGAAAATAGTTGTATTAACAAGACTTCCAGTACGTACCACTGGCTGTTTGGTTATGTCCACCAGGTCTTTAATGTTGTAATACTGATGTTTCTCAAAGGCTGAAAAAAGCATGTCCAACACTTGTTGTTTATCAGCTCGAGCTCGTTTTCCATCTTCTTTCTTCTTCTTCTCATATTCAATCTGTTACAAAACACGTTTTAAAGACATTCATATGTAATGCTGTATAATTCTCAGTGCTGAACATTAAGCTACAATAAAATCTCTTTTATTTAATAAAACACTGTTCAATGACTCAGTGCTTTTCATCTGGAAAATTTTCTTTTGAACATTCAAATGTTCTTTTATGAACATAAGCTAAGCACTTTGTCCTCAGCACAATAAGCTTCTCAGATGTATGTGTCTGCTTTAACCAGAAAAAAACCCCAGAAACAGAGCCTGCAGGTGCCCAAACCTGGAAAGAGAATTAATACTAGTAAAGGAATCCAAACTGAGATGGTATTTTCACTCTGCCTCTGTTGATACCAGCTTCTGAGGTACAATGACAAATGGTAACCAACCCCCAAACTGCCATGCTCAGGAAAATCCACAGACCAACACAGCTACATCCGCAAACATAACTAGCACCTGCCCAAAGGATGCTCCCAACGGCCCTTGGACACTGCCTCATTTTCTCCAGAAACATCACCCAGGGCTTCAACTCCATAAATATACAACCAATCTTCAAAGACACACTTTGAGATGTGGATGGTTTCTCTTCAGGAGAAACCAGGGTAGCATACATGAAGTTACACTAGTCCCAAAAACCCAAACCTTCTAGGCAGGCAGACGCCTCTTGTTGCCACACATCATCCTACTTCAAACTGTACATTAAAAATTACTTAACCACTATAATCTGCATCAGATGACTATATATTTTTACAGAAACTTTTATCGCATCCAAAAATACTTCCTCTGATTCATCATCAGAAGCAAGATTTGCACAGACCAGCACACCCCAAACAAACCCCAATCACCACAGAGCACCAACCACGACACCTGCTAGCACATCACCTCATCCACCCCCAATACCACCCTCAAACAGAAAACCATCCAGCTCCTTGGAACCAACAAAAGTGATCCAGAAGGTAATATAAGTCATGTAATCATCAAGTGCTTTCAGGCAAACTGCGTGGGTGAATCCATAGCGGCACAATGTACAGCAGAAAAGATGCATGTGATCAATAAGGGACACGTGCCTGGCTGTGAGCGGGATAATTCTGTATGGGAGTCGTTCTGCTTCTGATGGCTCAAACCTGACCCTCAAAAGGAAGACCTTCAGACAAAAAGCCTAGAAATGAAAATGCACAGTTCTACTGGATGCTGAAGATCTTATTTTTAAGAAGAAAGGTTGGTTTTATGGCACAATTTATTTCTTTCTATGTATGCTTGTCAGGTAACTCCCTCCTACTCTTGGAGTGAAAATAGCCTGTCTCTTGGTAGATGTCCCAAAGTGGCTAAAGACTATTACCACCTTTGCCGTAGCTCCCAGGTCTCCAGCCAGCCAACTATCTCTTTCAAATTCTGAAATGGATATACATCATTAAACTAGAGCAATTGTTCCCAACCTGTAGCTTGAAGTCTCTTGCTTCTGCTTTAAACCTAAAACGGATGTGCGCAACCAAATACTTGTCTGCTTTTCTAACTCCATGTAGTGTTATAAAAGCTACAATCTCACCACACAAACCCACCACGCAATTGATTTTTATCCACTAACACAGTTTAGTGTAATTATTTAACTCTTTAGCCACTGCATTTAAAGAAGAATAAATCTTCAAAACAGTAATAGCTTTGCAACATAGCAAACCGTAACATCAAGCAAACCAGCCTGACAGTACAGCATCTTGGTTGCCATGATCTACAGCAGAACTGCTACACCACAGGCACAAGAGTAGGAACATGTGACACTGGCCTTCCTATAAAAAACAGTATGTCAAAACATCTGCTTCTTCTGAAAGTCCAACAGACAATTATTATAAAAATATATGAATATTCTAATATTCTTAATTCATTAATGTATAAAATCAACTCACAGATAAAACTGAATACCAAACCCTCACTTTATTGATAAGTTATTTGCAGCTGGTGTCCCAGCTGCCCACTCTCTAATTAGCAACACTCCAGCATTTCCCTCCAACTTCAGCAACAGCTTCCACTGTTGTCTAAAAACAGAGAACATTGTGAAGTGCTAAAAAAAAAAAAGCCTGGTGTCTTCTGTTGCTGATTTCTTCTTTTTGGTCTTGTGAGCACACTGCTCATACCAAGTTACAATGCAGCCTTTCACTTTTTTCCTTCCTGTTTTCTTTGCAAACAGGATCTTTTATGTAGTAGGCATAAAGCACTTTTTAATAGTCATGTGATAGAATGCACCTACACTATAAACTAATTGGATTTCTTTAAATTTGTGTGGCTTTTTTAATATAAAAATCATTTAAATACCATTTGATTTCAAGGAATGACCACTTTAGACAAAGCTGTTTAGCATAGAAGTTGTGAGTTTATCTCCAGACTACTTTATACTGAAGTCAATTTCTCTTTGTTTACCTTCCCAGAATGCTGCTAAGCTTGCTGAAAAGCTGACAAAATTGCCTTCTTGAAGGTATCATTAATACTGAAGCCGATGTGACTGCTTTGGTAGACAGCTAATACAAACGTGATAGAGAAGTGAGAATAAATCCAAAGTTTCATCTGAAGATAATTGAAAGAAGTCTTATACGTTTTCTTGTCTCCTGGAGCATGTCTACCAATGTCTACAGTACAGGACAGTGGGAAGAGAAAACCACAAAGAAACTGCTGAAAGAAGCCTCTGAAGGGGTAACCACAACCACTGAAGAACATTTCTGCTGTATTATGAAAAATAATTAAGTCACAAAAAGGTTCTAGCTGCAAGAATATTAATCTTGCAACTTTGTAAACAAATTTAATATTTATAGATATAATGGAGGTCCCTTTCCCAGAGAAGAAAAGCTTAGTTACAATCTTAGCATATATTGTAATGGAATTGCATTTTTTTCTAATAAAAATGTAGGCTTAATATAATTCCTTGCAAAAATAACCTAATCACTTTCCCAGTTCTTGAATTCAAACGAGCTATTACTTTTTCCCATCCACATGTAATTTATTTTCCTCCTCCTTCCTGTCATATGTTCACTTATAAGTACATGGAGTAGCCAGTTAAGCCCCATTTTATATTCTTTCCTTCAAGAAATGTTAAAACTTTCTGTCTTATTTAGTAGATACTCATTCTTCTCTCAGAAACTGCCCAGACGATGACTGAATGTATTAGCATATATGATAGTTTGTACATTTTTATTTCTTTCTTGTGAAAGTCCTGTCCCCAGCACAGCAGCCATATGATTACATGCAATGCAGCAGGTTCTAAGAAACCAATTGCTGCTCGAAAACAGC
Organism: Vireo altiloquus; assembly: GCA_013396875.1. Classification (NCBI taxonomy): domain Eukaryota; kingdom Metazoa; phylum Chordata; class Aves; order Passeriformes; family Vireonidae; genus Vireo; species Vireo altiloquus. The sequence goes on from VZRF01008712.1 coordinate 820,405, forward strand.
AGAAAAATTCAACCAAGAGGTTTTAGAAGTTCATGGACTTTTTCTCCCAGTAATATAACCTTTCAGCCATCTAACCTGAACCTTAATAAAAGACTGATTCCAGAATTAAAGAAGGCAAATACCAGCAGCATCAAAAAACAATACACTCATATAAAATTGCATCTGCATAGCAGGATACATCAGTGTGATTGTTTTGGTTAAACGTCATTCCCTCAGCTGCAATAGTTATATTGGTATGATCATCCATGTATAGAGCAGACTTTGAACAGTAACTACTACAAAACAGTCCCATGAGAGAGAAACGATTATTTCTGGTTCTGTGGCAATAGACTGACTTTCATAATAATGCTTAAATATCATCCAGTATATTGTCACTTGTTTTCTGTAAATAAAATCTTAATAAAAAGTGTAAAAGTTTAAATGACTAACATAGTGATTCATTTTCAGTATGACTTAATGTTCCTCACATTCAGCAGTAATAGCAATTCTATACACATGCATACAAACGACTCAAAGAGGATCTTTAAAGAAAAGTACGTTATAGTTTACATGTACATCAACTGATCTGGAACAGCAGTGTGGGTGTAATATTGACAAAGCCAATGATGCCAATAATATGTATTGTGAAGGTATGAAACAGAAAAATTAGCAGCTGTTATTATTTTCTACTTGTTGCCAGTTCCTCCAAAGGACTGGAAACTAATGATTCTTTTCAAGTCCCGCAGATGATAAGTTATTGGGCTCAAAAGAGTGCTTCCACATCTTATAGCACAAAGCCAGAACTGCCTTTCACCCACAAATGTCAAAATTACATTAAAAAAAAAAATAAGAGGAAGAATGTAATAAAGCCACTAAAAAGGGTTGGGTGAAGGTGGTCTGCCCTCCCATCAGATAACACAAGGCAGTTAAGAACTGGCAGACATTAGGATCAGGGGTGATATTGGTCTTGAGACAGAAAGAAGATCCCCAGATGATAAAATCAAGGACAAACCAGATGACATAGAGCATTTCCAAAGACAGTGGCCAACTGTGAGGGAAAGAGCTGCTGGACCGCAGCAGAGCAGTCGTGGAGTCCTAAGCCAAATTCCTCCATAAGAAAAGAAAGGAAAATACTAAAAGCTACTTACATTATATTGATGATTAGCCACTGGTTTATAGTTTGTGGTTACAGCTTTGTCCAGCTGCTGTGATAACCTTACAGGTTTAGAAGATTCTTCTATCTGTAATCTACAAAAAAGAAAACAAGAACAAAAAGTTCAAACAAGCACACACTCAAAGTGATTTCTAAAAATCTGCAAGTATGAACAAGCCGTTACCAAAGGTCAGCAACAAACAATCCACAAAACAAAAGAGATGCACTCTTCTGGATTAAGTTCTTCCTACTCTATTTTTGCTTAAGGACACTAAATTCTAGGGTGCTAGAAGATACTGAAATGCTGAAAATCAAGCAACTGTGAAGATACGAAAAGTCTGAACACAAATTTCACTGCAAAAGCCTAACGCTCAGGTTGAAAACAAGCCCTTGCTCTTAAAAACATCAAACCCAACCCAAATGAACCCAGAATCTCACAGCTTACTCAGCAGAGGGATGAAAAAGCTTTTCATCCACTCTGCTGACCCCATGACCTTCTCTTAGATATTTAAATGTAAAAAGATAAAATTCTGCGACCTTTCTTTTGGCATTACAGTACAGTAAGAGAGTGCAAATAACAGTTTTAAGAGCACTTTTAAAGATATGAAGACAGAAAAATCCACTCAGCTTCAAATCAATGTGCAATCAAGTCTCTATCACACAGACACTAGGTGACCTTCAGTTCTCTTTGAGAATGAAGGCTAAGGGCATCTTGTCAAGCTCATCCCTATGTAATTTAAAGCTTCTGTATGATGATGTAGAGGGAGTGTTCCATTTACTTTAGATTTAGCACTCAAGAATTTCTACTTGAAATGAAGATGCAAGAAACCAAGCTCTAGAAAAGCACAGGACAATGACCCTTCAGACACAATGGCTTTATGGCACACACAATTAATATGTTAATTATCAGCGAAGCTGTTTTGTTCCCAAAGGTGTATCTCATAGGCAGAGGAGTCAATTTCCATCAAACACAGTACAACACAGCCCAATAAACCTAAGTGATGCTTGCATCTTTCCAAACAAAAATTAATATGATGACATTAATGCAAATAATAACTGCATGTTTAGTAGTGTAAAACATAATAATGATAAAATTGGCAGTTCTTTAAAAACAACTGTAAATGTTTGAGATCACTGATTTATTTTTGTAAAGATATCATGTATGCCCAAAAAGATAAAATTTAAATTCAGCATGTTTCTGATTTAACACCTGAACAATCCAAATAAATTACATTTGAAGGAAGTATTAAATTAAGAAATAAATTTTCTAGAGGTAGCAACTGGAAAAAAAAGGAAATAGTCCTTCATAGCTGGTGTTGCTGGACAGTAGGTGGGGGCAGTTTTTTCTCATAAATAGACATAAACTTGTTTCCTCTTGAATCTTTGCAGACTTGTCATTTGTTCTGCAGTTTTAACTACTATTAAGCAATCGTTGCCTCATATTCTATATTTTTAGATCACTGCTGCCTTCTGTCCAAATGTAGCATGTTTCTTTCTTAGCTTGAAGGAAAATCAATTGGAAGGCAAATGAACAGTGAACATTTTTTGCTTATCACAGGAGTTTATCTTTTGGCCTTCCATCTAATTAAATGACTTTAAAGATTTTCTTGATCTAGTTACTCGTGTTTCACAAAGAGGCATAGGCCAAAACGAAATCACTATATTTTCTACAAATCTGTCTTTTTCTCTACTTCTCAATTGCTTAATAGTTTTCTTTTTGGTCTTAATGATTTTTAAATTTTTTTAATACTTTGGCTTTAATTTTTACATAATTTGGCTTAAATTTTTTTTTTTCAGTTCATCATGTTTCCTATTGGTTTGATCTGGGGAGTTTTCCAGTCGTCCCTCTCTTGTATTCTAGCTATTTTTCATCTCATTTCTCCTCCCATTTTTCCTGTACATAAAGGAGATTTCCTGCTCAACCTGTTTTCTGATACTGCTCCTGTTCATGAGACAGGGGATCATCGAGATGAACTGGGAATTCTTGTCACTCTCTTCCCCTCCAAGGCCACTGCACCAACTTCATGTGCACCAGATTTAGTTACTTGATTTGCAGTGTTATTCCAGAGTCCTTCTCATTACAGCTACAGCACAGGGCCCTAACAATACTTAAATACATCAGATGGTGTCATGTTTTCAGGGACTGCCAGGCATTCAAAAGTGGCCTTTCTTCATGATTAATCCTCCTTGCACTGGGCTTTATATTCATTACTCTTTACAATGTAAATTTACAATATCCTTCATTTCTTCAGGTAAACAGCCAAAGAACATTAGCTCTTCAACGATGAATTATCAGTCATGGACTTTAGACACCACTCATGTTCAAGGTCTCTTCCTGATCTGGCATTTTAAAATTACAATAGAGGAAATTTCAACCCCACTCACTGCAGCTTCCTTAAATTAATTATTCTTTGCACAGAAGTACACCAGCAATTTATTTCTTAACATTTTTCACTCACCATGCAGGATATGCACTTCAGTTCTTTCATGTTAACCTGTCAATTTCCAAACCAGTAGAAAAACAACTGTGTAAGAGAGCTAATACACTTCTCAGAGACCTCCCTCCAAAGGCTGATGGCAGTGAAGTTATGTTTAACAAGTTAAGTTCTTCATTGAAAGTTCTTCTTGAAAGCAAATAAAAACTTACTGCCTGATTAGGAAACAGAATGGAAGCCTACCAAGTGAAAATGGAAAGGGACCATCTAAGTTTGTTTGTGAAATGGCAGAAGACTTCAGAAAGATCTATACATAGCAAGTAACAAATACATCAGCTACAAATGTATGTCTCTGAAATTTCAGAGATATTTGTACTTCGAGATTTCTTGCCAAAAGTTTCCAAATTACAACCACAGATCTTAGATGGTCTTTTGAAAACTGGCTTATAGTAAAATGGTAACTTTTTTTTTTGTTTCTACTGCTGTAGTGAGAGCTAAAAATACACTACATTCCTGATACTACTTTTTAATGCAATTACAGCAGTGGCCACATGCCGATGTGGAAATTTATATGGGAAGCACAGTGACTCAGGAGGCAAAACTTTTTATTAATAACATTTCTTCTACAATGCATCTTTCTCTTCTCCCTAATGGCTGCCCTTCTCATTTACTTTTCTGCAGCTTTCAAGATTTCACAGAGAATGACAGAACCTCAGGTTACCTTCCTCTACCTTCCTTCCACTGGGCTTCCATGTGGAATATTGTCACACAATCTTATGTAGAATAACAGCTGCTGCACATCTGGAGTTGGCCTCCCAAAAATGCATGAATAAAGGGACTGACAAATATGGTATAAACACCAAATTAGCAAATGGTCCATGTGGGTATGAAGCACTGAAATTTGCTTAGTGCATTACAAAGGGTAAAGACAAACAGCCCATAATAATTTTGTCCAGATGATTTGCTGATACAGACACTATTTGGAGGGAAAATACAGTATTTGGTTTTTTTCAAAATCATGCTGCAATTCTGTCATATTCAGAAAGCAGTATGTCTGGGGGAATCTAATTGACTTTTTAAATTTGCATAGCCATCGTCTGAAAAAAATTGATGAAATATATAAATTTATACATTCCAGTAATTATACACTCAAAACCACAACACAAAAGCAATAAACTGGGCATTATACTAGCCTTTTAGATTGATGTTTTAACATGTTACAGATATAATTACTTCTAAGTGTTCATTTCTTAAACAGAATTTAAAAAGCAATATTAACCAAGAATATCAGGGAGTGCTTTATGCAGAGTTTTCTTAGAGTGGACCTGCTGAATCTTAATTGAAACTGCTGGTAGGAATAAAGAAAAAAATCAATAGATATTCTGAGTCACTGGTGACACTGATTTAAAGGAGCAGTGGCTTTTTACCTATTACTCTTTATTATGTTTTGCAGGAGTTAAAAGACTTAGTATGGCTCAGAACCATACACAACTCTCCAAAGAATTAAATTGTCCACTGAACTCTTGTTGAAATAGCTAGAGCCATAATTCATACTAATATTTGGCCTAAAAAAATAAAGAGAGAATGCAGATGAATTAGCAACTGCCGATGAATTAGCAACAGAGCAGCCACCAGCCTGCACACTGTGGTTTTCTCTTCCACCCCCAAGATCAAATATAGCTCTTCCGCCTTGAAATACAGCAAGCAACCAGCACGGCATTGAATTCACCATGGTCACTTCCCAGCAAAACACATTTCATACTGCAGCTTTGACTTGACATTGTGCTTACAGTTGAATAAGGGGAAAAAATCATTCAAACAGACTGGAAATAATTCCATAGGACTTGTCAACATGTAGCAAGCTCATACAGGGAGACAGATAAAGACAGTATGAACATTCCTAGGAAGACATATTCATTGGTTTTTAAATACATGTAATTTTCAGCAATAAAAAAGAAACCAAAGACTTTTAGAATTGATAATCTACTGTGATTAATCTTTTGTCACAAAACAAATGTTTCAAAGATTTGAAGCAAGTATTAATCAGAAACACTGCTAGGGCTTGAATTCTTTGCATTTCTGAAGAAATTATTTTACAGATGAGAGAGGAAAGTTTCAATTCCTTTTTGTGCCTGGCTATATGTACACAGGGCACCAGTAAGTAAGGAGTCAGCCTTACTGGTGCAAAGAAGGAAAAGTTGGGTTGCTTCTTGCTCTGCAATATCATCCAGCAGAGATGCACTGGAAGAGAGTAGGCCCACGGCCCAAAGCTTTGGAGGGGAAGAAACACAAATTCTCCATCTCTGCACAGTTTTGAAGCTTTTTTCTGACTGCTCACAGAAGTTCCCAGCCCAATATTAGAGACTTGAAACCCAAGGACTAATGGTCTCATAGTCCCTAACTCAGTAATTCTGTACTAGAACCAGGCATTGACAGCTGCATTACATGAAGTGTCATGATATCTGGTATGGGACACGAAGATTTTCTTTGCTTCTTTATTTTGCTAAGCATCCCAAACATGACAGAAGTAGGTGCATCCTGAAAAATCTCATCCAAAACAAACTAATAAAATAAATGTAATGATACAGCCTCACACATACTCCTTTTGTGTCCATTTGGACTTCTGGACCTTGCTGAGGTTCAGGTAGCATCTCTTGACTTTCCTTCCAAGCAAGAATATCAGTAGTGTAAGAAGCAAGCAGATGATCAAAAAGAGATGAACATTCTTGTAAGATATTGAAACTTAAAAAGTTTTTGTAATTCTGTGAGAACTAAGGGAATTCAGCACCCTGTGGTGCATGCTCTGCTAAAACAACCCCATGGCAGTGCTCAAGCACAAACAACATAGGAAATTACCAGAATGGCCACACCAGTAAAAACACACACTATCTAATAAGAAAAATGACAATCTGTTGCTACACAAAACAATCTGTCGTATATTCTCAAAGATAAGAACAACATGCAAATTCTGCACGTTTTGTTTCACTGCAAGGAGCCCTACTGTCTCACGTTCCATGGAGGCGGATGACAGCCTCCATTGCACAGATGAATCCACTGTTTCTCAGACACTCAGTGTTACTCCAGTGCAGTCAAAGCAAAGTGAGTCTGTCCCCATGTATAAAGATTAGACAGGCAGACAGAGAAGAGCATGAGCTGAATGGAAATAGCATTAAGAAGTGCATTTGCTGGCGTTAAATAACAAAATGTTTCAGATTATTAATACAGAATATGATTTATAACTAATTTTAAGTCCTGAAACCCTAGCATTTCAAGAAAAGCACTACAATTATTATGTGTTCAGATATTAGATTTTTCTGAAGTTGACATCTTCAACTACATACGTTGAAGCAATTAATCATATGAGTATACGATAATTTCATGTCTAATACTCAGACAGGCACCATAGCCACAACTGAAGACTCCAATTCTATGTATCTTCCTCCACACAACAACAGATGACACAAATGACAATTCAACAGTAAGTAACCATTTCCTACGCATTTCATTTTCTGGATTGACAAAAGGTGAATAATTGATTAAAACCAATCCAAGTTTTGCTCTCTGAGTTTAATACTGCAAATTACTAAAACTTTCTCAGCTAAGCTTGTGAGAACAAATAATGTAAAGATAAAATAAGACCTATTTTAGCATTCTAGGAGTGATATAATTGAATTATTTTCTCTATTCATTTGATGCACAACTTTAAACATGTTAAGTGAAGCCCTAATGCAACTAGCATTAAGAAAATTGTAATGTATGCTTGACATCACAGATATTTTTAATGAAGCTCACATATGTCTACAGGTATTTCCACTGGAAGCATTCTAACACTGACGAAGTAGGGCTGTGGAAGTGTGTCAGGGGGGTTCTTCTTTGGATCCTGACTCCTGGCCCTTCTGTGTTCCTTATTTCAGTGTCCCATGTCTCGAAAAGATGAAATGAGACTTCTTTCTGCTGTTTCAAAGCTTGTTTATTTCTGGTTCTTATCAAAGTTTCAGAGGCACAGACTGTGCTGTAACCTCCAGGAACACGAAGACAGAACGGCAATGGCTACCAGAAGCAGGTAGCTTTTATATCTATTATCAACCAGTTAGAAAATTTTACGTATCTTATTTTGTTCCCAAAACCAGTGAATATCAACCTTATTGATATGTCTCCTCTACACTGAATTCTATCTACCAATTAACAAGTCACAGGAACTCATGTCAGAGAGAAAAAGAAAGAGAAGAAAGAAGAAGATGAAGAAGAAGCAGCCGACACCCTAGAATCTCCATGTTGGCTCTATATAACATATATATATATATATATAGCAAAACCTAAAACTACAACTACACATTCTGTGGTACACTAAACAACCATCTCCTCATTTCTTTGGTGTTCTCAGTTCACCCAGAAGTGGGGGTAAATGCTCCCACGAGCTTGGTTTGCAGGCCAAGCCTTTTTTGAGGAGCTCTGAGGGTAAAACAAACACACAGAGGAGCAGGAAAAGTTCCCAGGCTTTTCCTAGACTCCAACAGAAGTGCCTATCCACACTGGGGACAAGGTGGAAGAGTTTCATGTGAGGTTAAGCTCAAAAGGAATCATACCTCAGAGGTATCTTCTATGACTGTTAAATGAGGTTATAAGTAGCCTATCCATTAGTGTGGCTGACAAAGTTTGTTTCTTGCCCCTGCCTCCATTTGGTTTGTCTGTCCAGTCTGGGTCTCTGTATGTTGTTTGTTGATCCCCCTTTTACTCAGCACCCCCTTTTGCACTGAAAAGGGTCCATGACCAGATATCCTTAAATGCAGAGATTTCCATTCACCCTTGTGAGCAAGGCAGCCTCTGCACCCTCCTTGTCCTTTCAGGAGGACTTGGGTCAGGGCATCACCCCCTTGCTAGGCGAAAAGGCCCTTTCAGCACTGTTTAGGCTGTTGATTGATAGAAAATCATACAACCACCCACAGAATCACAGGATCATTTTCGTTGAAAAAGTTCATCAATTTCAACCATTAACCCAGCACTGCCAAATCCACCACTAAACCATGTCCCAAAGTGTCCCTACAGGTCTTTTAAATGCCTCCAGGGATGGTGACTCAATCACTACCCTTGGCAGCCTGGTCCAATTCTTGACATCCACCTCAGTAAAAAATTGTTTCCTGAAATCCAACCTGAACGTCCCCCAGTATAGCTTGAGGTTGTTTCCTCTTGTCCACCATTTATTGCAAAGAAATGAACACTTCCTTATTACAATTCATGTACTCTGAAAGAGCAGAGAAGTTTGCAGCTTTGCAGTTGCTAAAAATCTCAGAATTTTGCAGTCCCTTTCAACCTATGGTAATCATATTCAATCAGTTAGCGCCCAGAAGGGAAAAAGCCCTTTGTTATTGGTTCCTGCTGTACTTCCAATATTTTCATATTCATACACATACCACAAACATCTCTGTTCTGCTCAGTTTCCTGCCCAACACAAGCGATAAGATCAAGTCTGAGAATAAGCAAAAGCAGAGCTAAAGGGGGTGGTCTTCCCCGACAACTACGTCACGCTGAAAGTGCATCCATGCACGTTCAGTTACATGCCGTAACTCTATATGGGGCACTTTATCTTAATTTCTAAGTGGATAAAACACAGTAGATTTTTATACCAGGGTGCTTACACTTGTGGCTTATTCCAGTGACAGAAAGGTCTAAAACTAGGGTGAAGTAAAACCCGGATGTCCTTTCGTGTTGTCTGGAGCATGTAAGGGTACCTTGACCACAGGCGTGAGACAAGATTTGAGACTTGCAGAGTGATAAGGCAGACCAAACAAAACATAAGGCAACATGCTAGGAGAAATGGGAATGCAGGTTTAGAGGTTTTAGAGAGAGAGCTGTAAAGAACCATGCAAATGTACATGACACATATCAGTCCCACACAGAAAAAGAGAGGGAGGCAACACAGAGTCTGCAAGAGAAAGACAACACAACAGGAATAGCTGGACAAGCAGCAGTCTGGCGGACATACTCCTGAAAAACAGCAAGCAAGGGGAAAAAGTAGGTCGAAAAGTCTTTGGCTTTGTTCAGCTAAGACACATAGGTGACAATCCACAGGGCTCTGCCTCTGAGCCAACCCTTTGACGCCTCAGTCTATAGAGCACGGAGAAATGCCAGCATCTGAAATACCGGTAGGGATGAGTAACCACGGAGCAGTTCCTGACTCCGGGAGAAGCATCAGCAGCCTCACAAGCCCATTACTAATACTAGAGAAGGCGATCTAGGAAAAGTGACTCACTAGCAAACTAAGCAAGACAGAAAAAGCCCAGCCCTTTAATTTTAACATTAATATTATCTCCTGAATTAAAGCCAGATAAAGCCTCCTTTTTCACTTCCATTTTCAAAGATGCAATTTCCTTTTCTGCTCATATTTTCTTCAGTCCTCAAATTTCTCCACAACAAATGGATTTATTTGCTAGACACTATTTCAATTTAGATTTTAGAAGAGGAATTCTAAATTCTGAACTATTATTTTTAAAAGTAAAACAAGCAGACTTGCCTCAAAATTACATAATCTTCATTTTCCTGCCAAAACTAATCTGGTATGCTTGTAGCCGTTTTGAAAGAAATGGTAGAAGTAACAGGGATTGTTAGGTCCAGGGAACATGAAGCCAAATAGGTCTTGTCAGTCTGCAGAAGCAGAAATCGTGTACACTTTGCTAATGGGGACAAGAAAAGAGAATTTTAAAATGTAGTTTGTTAGACAGAAAAGGTACATCTTTATCATACCCCGAAAGGCCTGGGTCTTGAATTACTGGTAAAAGAGTGGATGATTTACAAGCTCAGTCAATTCAATCCACAATGAAACTGCTCACAGCTAAGGAGGTAGAAAGAAAAAGGCAGACTCTTGGCTACCAGTCCTCAAAGGAAAAATAAAAAATCCCTACAGCACCTCAGCTACATCTCTTCATTCTGAACCTCTCCTCCCCTTCTCCTGCAAAATGTCTTTATCATGTTTCAGCTGTCAGCACTCTGCCTCCAACTACATGCTGCCATCTCTAAAACTCCAATTCCCAGTGTCTTCACCACTCTGCTGATTGCTCTGCAAACAGCCACGGCATCTGGCTCAATTGGGGATCTTCCAGTCAAAATTTACTGTAAACAATTTAACAGTTTGTGGCAATCTGGAAAACATTTGGACTGCTTCCCTAGAAAACCTAGCTGGCTCAAATCCTCAAGGTTTTTCTCTGTCTCTTCCTTGGTTAGCGTGCAGACCCTAAAATGCCAAACAGCAATCCTCCTTTTAGAGGACCTGCCCCTACCTTCAGTTCAAATACGCTTGGAAACAACCGTCAAGGAACTGCTGCAAAGGGCACCGAAAGGCAGCTGCTGGGAGAATGTACTGCACATGCCCATGTGTTAACGACTATATACTGCCTTTGATAGCTTAGAGGGGAGTCTTGCACAGTTCAGCTGCTGTTCAACAGTTTAAACATATGGTTGCACTGAACTGCAGAATTAGATCACACTGATCTGCTGAATTAACCCACCCAACACTCTTTCCTGCAAGCAAAGAGAATGAAATTCGTTTTAACTGAACTCTGAAATCATGCTTAATCCAAACAAAATCAGCATTCAGTTAAAAAGAAGAGCTGTGTAGGTTCAGCAACTCTAGAAACCCTATTATTGCTATAAAACACAAAGCAAATGCAGGAAAGAAACCTTTCTTCTCAGTCCATGCAAAAAAGCAATCTTGCTGATCCCCCAAGTGGAAAATTTACCCATTTCTCCTGCAAGCCACAGGAAAAAAAAGGTTAACACAGAGCAGACTGAAAGATATTATCAGTTCAACCAGAAAACTGGTGATGTTTTAAAACTTTTATCATCATTTTTTCAGACAACTGTATTTCCTTTGCCAATTGTACAGAACTACTGCTCTGCTGTATTTGGTCAAATAGTTTAATTACATTCTACCTCCTCCTATTTTGCAAAACAAGTGTTCCCTCAGATCCCTCTCCCAATACATTACATATCTGCCAACCTCCACTGGAAAATCACTACTGAACATCCCCCACCTGATCAAGTGGGAACTGTGCTCCCACAAGCAGAGCAAGAGGATACACAGCTGCAGCAAAGCCAGAGGTAGAAACAAGCTGTGTAGAAGCCCAGCAAGCCGGAATAGGGCTGGGAGCTGCAGGGCTGCTCTGCAGCTGGGAGGTGATGGCAACGGGGAAAAAGAGCCACCAAAGGGCCACCTGCCACAGGACTCTGCTCCCTCTCACCAGGTTGTGAAGGAAGGTTTTATAGCAGCCCTGCATCATTCAATTTTGTTTGAGTCACTTTCCTCAAGGTTTAGTCTTTGAAATATTGATGCAGAGGGCAAACCTGAGTGTTATTTTCTTAAAAAGCCTGAACTTGGCTTCTGTGCATCATCTTCAGGGTGGTGCTTATCAAAGCCACAGCTGTATCACCATTAGCCCTGATAAAAGCTCTCAGTAATAAGAAAATACCTTCAGGATCAGGAGACTGTGACTCAAGACGCAGCTTCAAGCTTGGATATAGCTTTAAATCAACAATTCTCAAAGTTATTTCAAAATATCTTTCTTTAAAAAGCACACTGATAACCACAAGGCACAACAAGGCAACTGAATCCAGAAGGTGTAAGATTTCATTTTGCATTTGAAAAATACAACTTAGAAAATAACTCTGCCTTTGTTTTGAAGAAAAAATCAACATAAGCTTAGCAGTTCAGAACATCATCTTCAGAATATTCCCTAGAAAGCCTACTTGTTATGAAATAAACTTAGTTCCAGGCGCTTTGAGCTCTGCTACATTAGTATTTTCTTAATTAGAGATTTTCAGAAGACTGCCTCTTATTTGTGAACACAAAGAAACTCACCCAGACTTTGTGAAGCCATACCTATTCTGTTATTAAATAAAAAAACCCAAAGATTCAATTATAGATTTGTCTGGCATGACAAATTCCAAAAACAGTTAGTGGCTGAAGCACAAATACTGTCTAGCTTCCCCAACAGGAAGCTGGATAATTGGGTTTTCCATAAGATCTGTGTGAACGCAGACTCTATTCATGCATAATTTGGTTGTCTCCCATAGGGAAAAAAAAAAAAAAAAGAAAAAGTCTTGAAATAAGTTTCAGGATCATTGTATTTTAAAGCTTGCTTTGCATAGTTTTTCATAATCACATTTAAGGCTGCAATTTAAAAAAATACCTATATACAAGAAGAAATGCTCCACACAAATTTCATTGGCTTGTCACGAACTGAATTTGTTAAGTCAGTAATCAAACATGAAATGTAATGTGAAACCATTACTACTATCCTAATATACTGTGAAGCCATTATTACTGAGAAAAGTATCAGTTTTCCAAAAACTTCTAGAGCTTTTAATTCATGTGCATATATTTCTCAAATGGCAGTGTCAAACAGCGTGTATCAGCGCACTGAATCAGACCAGGATGGGCTGAGCCCTCCCCACAGCAGCTCCTCAAGTGTCTGAGCAGCACCCACACAGCACCCAGGCTGTCTCCCCAACACCGCCAGGAGCCTGGCAGGGGGCAAGAGGCTGGGAGGGGATGCAGCCAGGACAGCTGACCCCAGTGGACCAAAGGGATATCCTGTACCATAAGGTGTCATACTCAGCAATAAAAGAGAAAGGAGGAGGATGACGTTCCTTACTAAGGAGTTCCCTTCTGAAGAAGCTGCTCTGTGTACTGGGGCACAGCTTCCCATGAAGTGGCTGGACATCGCCTGCTGATGGGAAGTAGAGATTAAACCTGTATTTTTGCTTTGCTTCCACACACTACCTTTGCTTTCTTTCATTAAACTGTCTATAACTAGACCCGTGATATTATTCATATTACCTTTTTCCACTGCCCTGATGAGGAGGGAGACTGAAAAAGCAGCTGGGTGGGCATTTGGCAGCCAGCCAAGGTTAACCCACCACATGTAAAAATGCTAAAAATATTGTAACTTTATAAAAAGTTACCTTAGTATTAGAGATATTTAGAGCTGTAAATGTTTAAAAAACACTTAACATGGGAGAAGTTCTCTGGATTCAACAATACAAACACTGCTGCTGGCAGAGAATACAGATCAGTCAATACAGATCAGCTCAGAATAATGTGAACTGCTGGATACCTGCTTTTTCTTCAGTGGCATACATGGTATACTTCTAGGAACAATCATGGGATATCACATATACTTAATATTTTACTACAACTTCTAGTGGAACGTGTCCCTGCTTATGGCAGGGGTTTGGAACCACATGATCCTTAAGGTCCCTTCCAACCCAAGCCATTCTTTCATTAGATGAAAAATGAAGTGTTCTTTTCCCCACTGACATAGTAAGTTCCTTTTGGTTTACATAATCACCTTGAAAGACACATATTCATTTCTGTTGTTATTATTTACTGGCTTTGTACAAAAATAAAGTTACAAGCATCTTTAGGGGAAGAGAGAAACAAACCATCTTTTGTGAAAGTTGTGACATTTGACAGCTTTGGAGCAGGTTTAAATTCCATGGGAGATCAATTTTTAAATTCTAGCTCTAAGTCTAGAGGAGATGAAGACACTCTAGAGAAAAGAACTGGAAAACAGAATCACTTAAAAAGCCCCCCAAAAACCAGCTGTAGCAAACATTTAATTTTTAAAATGTAGAGAACAGTCAAGCAATTACTTAGAAAGGTAAGAAGCCTAACAGTTTTTTTTCCAAACAGATGCTTTTAAATCATGTTATTTCTGCAATAATTTTTGGACTATTTGCTCTACCCTGCCACATCCTTTAATTTAATAACTCCACAAGATTTTGGAGGATTCACACAACCTTCACTGCAGCAGGAAATGAAACATAAATTACTGACCACTTTCCTTTCTTTATTGCTAGAGCTGCAAACATTTTGTGGTAAGTGGGGAGAAGAAAATTGCCTCTGCAAGTCTGGTTCTCCAGCTACACAGAGCCTCAAGATTTCTACAACAATTCAGCACTTCAGGCCAAGTACTTCCTGCTTTTGGGACTACAGGATCTCTGAGCTAAAGAAGACAGATACTGTGCTCTGTAATCTCTTCTGCATTTGACTTAGCAGAAGCAGAACACAAACAGCTTACCTGGCCTTCATAATTTTCAAAAATCCTCCATTCTGAAGAAACAAGGAAACTTCTTTTTCACAATGGGAAAAATGCCAAATTATGCAAAATGCTGTTATAATTAATTTAAAATTCCTTTCCACTTGACAAATTAGGAAAATAATTCTCCATCGCTTCTTCTCAAGTGCAAATTCTATTAATGGCTGCATGAAAACTAGGTTTACAAAGGGGACTGGCAGCACACTGCTTTGTGGTGCCAAAGGGGTAATGAAAAAGAATAATATATAAAAATACCAAATAAAAAACAACACAGTATTGTGCATTGAAACAATGCGCCTGTACAAGAGGTCTTCTGTTATGCCATACCCCATGTAACACATAAAATAAACACTTCACTGCAATGAAATACAAACAACCTGAAATGGGACATCTCCCTTTGCACATTTTCCAAGACAGACGGTACTGGAATGGTATTTGCTGCAAACCAGATTAAATCAGTTTTAGAAACTGAATTCCATCAATGAACAGACTGCACCATCTGCTTCTACTAATATACATTAGAGAATGTGTATTTTCCATAGCTGCATATTTACTCTGTAATCAGAAGGCTACAAGACAAATAGGTATAGCTTAGCTACAGAATGGCTGAAAAGCATCATCATTTGAGAATGTCAAGGGCGTAAACAAAAAAGCACGTAGGTTATTGAAGGCTGTGCAATGAAGTAAGGAAACAAAATTAGACAGAAGAAAATTTAAGCAGCACACTGGGACACTAACAGTCATTGCAGTGATGAGAGAAATACAAATGCAAAAAGCGTAGATGTAATAAAGTTTCTTACTAATAACACGTAGGAAAAAAAAGAAATATCTTTCAACTGAAACCTAAGTAGAGCTGTCTGGAAATCGGAATTTTTATTACATGTTTTTTTCTGTTTTCAAGAAAAAAAACCAAATTTGAATTACAAGGTAAGCCAACATTTGAAGTTTTCATGGAACAGAAATCCTTCAAAATTTGTTTTAGAAATCCAAATGCGATGTTCCCAAAACAAAATATGCTTTCCCAGTATCCTCAGCAGCTGCTGACTAAAATTAATGCAATTCCTTTCATTTCAAAACTGCCATTTTTATGGCTTGCTGTGGCGACAAAAGTGACAAAATCTACCTTAGACTCTAGCTCAGGGTCTGCTGAAGCATCTGCAGGACCTTCTCTCTGACAGTGCAGCCACGTGAGTTGCTCAGAATGCCAGAGCCCTGCACTCCCACGCCAGCTGTCTCTCCGCACCACCCATGGTCAGTACAGCCAGCCAGGTGACCTGAGAGACACTGACATCTCACACGCAAGACATTTTCTTATAAGCACCTGAGAAGTCAGGCTGACACATTGGTGTGACATTTTGTGGCATTGATGTGACATTGATATAATGGCATCGCAAAAATGAACCTGAGGAAAATCCTTGAAAAGCCAGAGTGAGATTTCACCATTATTATTCTATGTATCCTCAGCAGCATGGATGATTATTTCCAGGAGAGTTAGATACTGACTGCAATTAATGAAGCAGAATTCATTATAAATTGTGGTCTTCTCTTTGAAAGGACAATAAAAGAAACAAGAATTATTAGAGCACTAATTTTACCCAGTATAAATGCATAGAGGTATGGAATAAGTTATGTTCGAAGAAAAATTGAGTAGAAGTCTTCAGGACCAAGAAAGAAAAACATGAGATATGAAGGTATGACTGAGGTGAATGAATTCTTTTGGTCCAGGAAGACAAGAAGTAGGGAACAACTGTATGACATGAACACCAGAAGCAGCAAGCATTAAATCATAGGAAAATCCACAGCAAACTGAGGAAAGCAGTTCTTCACATAACATGTAAATAAATGGTGGAACTTCTTGATGCAGAGTATTATGAATGCTAAAAGTGCATATGGGTTCCCAAAAAGTAACTTTATTGACGAGTACTAAACACCAGGATAACCCAACAGTCCTTGAGATATGACCTGCTGGAGACCCAGGGGTTGTGCTGAGAAAGTGTCACCAGGTGCCTGCCCTGTTCCCAAATCTTCTCTAAGCCATTACTGGTAACACTTTGTGACAATCAGCAAGACAGTTTTTGTCCTGTCCTGGCAGACAATCTTAAATTCAGACATTTAACATGTAATATGCATCAAATATAGCATTATGTGTATTACAGGACAAGCACAGTGTGCTGGATTTAGCAGGAAAACTGAGGAGACAGCATTCCCTCCTTCCCTTGAGCAGAGCAAGGCACTGGGCCATGCTCTCCTGCCAGCATCCAAAGGAAGCAGTTGCAATCTCCTCTGTGTCTCTAAGCACAGCTCCATGGAGGTCTGAAGATTTGGATGTGCCAAGCACTCACTCCAGCTCAATAAAATTGAGACTCCAGAAAGAAAAACACATCAGACACTGCTGTGATTTTTTTCTCACTCACTTGAAATGACAGTCCTGAGAAATATTAATTACTGGGACAGTAATCATGTTTCATAAACAGCTACTGCAGATAAGGAAAAAAAAAATTAATGTCACGCTAAATGTGTGTAGATTTAATTAGCTTCTGCTCAAAGGTACATCTTAAGAGAAGTATGGGATCCAATACAAGGACATGAAAGCATATATTGCTGCAATCCCACTGGTGGAAGTAAGTCTAACATATAGAAGAAAACCTAAAGTGAGACTTTCTGAGTTGAAAAACTCATTTCAAAACCAAGGCTTTTGACTTCAGAGTCCTGAAAGGGAAGAAGCATCTCATATGACCTATACAGAAAGGAAAATAAGGTGAACCTGGTCTTTGACCGAAACTGGGAAGTGACCATGCCACAGAATTTCTGACAGGACATGCAGAAGAGCACCATCAGTTCACTTGCCAACGAAGGACTAGTCAGCTTCTTCATACCTTTATTTCCCCACTCTAAGTCACAGCATAGAATTGACCATCCAAAATGCAAAGCCTATTATGACCCTTGGGTACAGGCATATTACACAGAGCATTAACAAACCCCAGTGGCCCATGCCATGACCATGTGAATAAACACAGAAGTACAACTTTGGAATAATGTGCAAGCTAAACAGTTAAGCCCAAACCAGATAGAAGAGGAAAAATATGAAGCATTTATTCCTGCTGGCCAATGAAACTGCAGAGAAATTAAATTACTTCTTCAAGATGGACATACAAAACAAAGCTGGATATTTACACCCATGATAGAAAAGAACTACAAGAATAAAAATAGTGCAAAAAAAAAGTTTGTGAGTTAGCGTACTGTTTAGAATGAAGTTACATAGTCATGACCTGATGAGGACAGTCTCAAACAGGGAACCCTATGCATCCATACCAACATTCAGACAGGCCCACCTCCTAAAGCTAGAGAAAATGAAGAATGAAAACATAGACAGAAACACATGACAGATAATTGGAAGGTTTTGGAAGAGTAATTTTGAATAACCAAGAAGTCACAATTACATAAATAAAAAAGGATTTCTTTAAAAAGAAATAAAGGCACAACATGGAAGAAAAAAACCCCAAACAAATAAAAAGGAGAGGCCCATGAACAGACTTCCTAAGATTAGTTTTCTGTACTTCACTTAGGAGAGGGACATCAGATGAAATTTTCTCTTCTTGGGGTTCTTAGATAAACAGATTCATTTGTAGGTGGACATAGTGAAACTACTATTGCACTCTAATCTCCAGCTGGAAGTCAAAACAGGTCATCCTCAAGGATGGTTCAATGAGGAATACAAACTGTGGATGGATTCAAGGATTTCTTTCTTGTAATCTTGAGGGGTATTTTGTGAGGGTTTTGTTGATTTTTTTTTTTTAATGTCTAAAGCTTCATCTTCCTTGAAGATGGGCTACTAGCTGCTTGGTTTGAGTCACTTAGACAGAGCTGTTTCCAAAAAGCTCCTATTTGCAGCAAGAAGGGGTATCTTGAAGAATCACTTTGTCATCTAGCTTTTAAATCCTCTAAAACAGATTTTTCTGGAAGTACTTCTGCATTTTGCCAAAACTTCAACAACTTTTCTCTTTAACTTCAGAAAAATTCTGAACAAAACTAAAGCAAAACGTAATTTTTTAAAAAGTAAGGAAGATGCCTCTACTCTGAAGCTACCTATGTATCTTAATAGAAGGCAAAAAGGCAGGGTGCACTAATTGCCTGCTCCCTGAAAGTTCAGAGCAGGACTCTTTTTAGCCTCAATTCCTTTCACAGGGGACTTTCAATTCACACACAAAACCGAAGTGAAAGCCAGGTTCAATTTTATTCTGACATTAACTTAGCCCAGGGCACTTGCTTGTGTTCACAGTGATTAATAAAGAGAAGAGATGTAACTGTCAAGCCAGTGTGAGAAGCCAGGTTATCTGAAGAGCACCTGGGAGACAGAACAACACTTAATCATTCTGATGGCAGTGGCTGCAGAATGTGTGGCCTCCACATTGCAATTTATTTCAGGGAGAAAACCCTCACTATTATAGTAATATCATCTTTGCTTACATAGAAGAAGCAGACCCATGAGCAAAGGAAAAAAGAGCTGAAAAAGCAAATGAAGTACTATATGATCACAAAATATAGCTAACACATGGGATTCTGCACCACCATTAATGGGATGAATTAATAACTGCTGCACCTGATGGAAGTCTTCCTCGATTTGACAGGATTTAGAGATCAGGCCCTAAAAGCCCCTAGTAACTACTTGGTTGGTGTAGCATGACATGAATTCACAACATTGTTTGATTTCTGCCTTTTAAATTTTGCTAAATAAATGCCTTGTGCATCAGTCACTTCTTATACAGACACAGAAGTACATCAAAAGGCCCCTCTTAACATCAAAGATGACCATGTAACACAATACTTCCATTGCTTCCAAAAAGGACAGTGGTCTTTCTGAACTTAGAAAGAGCTTGTGTGCTTGCTGTTTAGCAAGTTTCAGATATCTATACCACGTACTAATTCTATTTTGCACTCACCAGATTTCCTAAATCCTAGACCTGAATTCTGTGTTTATTATTTTATTGAAATCTTGGCACATGATACATGTGGGCAAAAACGCTTTTAACTCCTCTTTATCTTCTCTAGATGATACATAGGATACTTGTGTTTCACTGATTAGCTTCTGAAATGAATCTGCCCATAATCTTCAAATTACTTTGTGCATAATTAGGCAATTTCTAATTTTCATTACACATGTTTATCGCTGCAGTATTTACACAGCACCAATCATACAGCTGCCCATGTACAGATTGGAACACATCACTAATTGTATACGTTTCATTTGGTTCTATTCCTCTAAAAGCGAGATTATGGTTTTCAAGGGCCATGTTCCAGGCTCATCACCCAGATGTTCAGGGACCAGAAAATCCCTGAGGTGTATAAACTCATTTGAATTTACTGACCCTTTCAGAGAAATAAAACCACAAATAAAGCATGTCTGC
Organism: Vireo altiloquus; assembly: GCA_013396875.1. NCBI lineage: Eukaryota > Metazoa > Chordata > Aves > Passeriformes > Vireonidae > Vireo > Vireo altiloquus. Next base: position 840,470 of record VZRF01008712.1, read on the forward strand.
CATTTTATTTCCTAACTCATGTATCTACAGCTAAAAAATGACAGCTTGGATTCACTAAAGCTGGTAATGCTTTACCTGATTCCTTACATACCATTTTAAACTTTTTTTTTAATTACATTAAAAGAAATGACAGTTTGAAATCTTTGTTGGAAAATAGTAACAATAGATTAGTTTATGATTTGTTTGCTCTTTTCTCATCAATTTAGATGAATGACTGTGCCTGTTTAGACCAAGTAGCTGCTTCTTAAGCAGCTTTCACAAGTCTTAATTTCCTTCATACAGCTGAAGTCTCATTATACACACAGAAGACAAAAGTACAGTACTTTTTATTGTCCTCCATTTAGCCAGCTTCTAGACTTCCACAAATGCTATGCTTAGGTAATTGAAGCATGTGAAATATTTCTTTCAGCTGTACTATGCACACTTATAAACATGACATAGAGTGTAATAGAAAACAACTTCTTAGATTTTTAAGAGCCTGTAAGGCAATTAAACCAAATAACTGTCATATTCCAATCTACGTTCTATCAAATTTCATAATATGAGTATAGACTATGCAGCCTCTAACATACTTCATTGAATACACAAAACAATAGCTCACTCTCCATAAGCATTGGTTCTTAGGCATGTCAGGAACAAAAATCTATATGCTCACTGTGGTTAACATATATCATTTACTCACCTAGCATTTCACTTACACCTTAATGAAATAATAAAAAAAAATCTAAATGCTATTTAATAAACCATCTCCACAGAGTACAAACTAATATCCAAGTGACAATCAAAGTTAGTTTTTTATTTTTTAAAGCAGCAAGAGGATGTATCAATTGATAATTCTTTCTGTACCAGAACACACAAATCTAAGAGTTCAGGATAGAGAAGAGGGAAAAAATACTGTGTAAGACTGCAACGAAATGTCTTAAATCTGGCAGACCTATTTGCTAGCTTTGTCCTTGCCAAGGTACCACAAATTGTGGGAAACACTTTTTACCTCTAGAGTGGATACTTCATCGGGTATTTGTTTTCTAATATGAAAATGGGCTAAAAAGAGTTAAAAGAAGAAATAGCAATAAAAACAGCTTTAATAATCTACTCCAGTTGGGTGATTTAGGAATCAATTTACAAAACCTACACCATTACTCCTACTCTGTGGTAGCATAACTACGCTGTAGGTGTTTCTCTCCAAGTTGTCCTGAGTACCTCTCATGGTTGATATTGCAGTAATAAAGTGCATTTCATGTTAGTTTGAATTTGTGGCATAAAGACAGGGAAATGAGGTTTAGGTGCACAGTTAGATCTTTAAAACAGATGCTTTAATTCTGCTACAATTTATTAGGAAATATTCATATGATTCCGTTTCACAGCATGCGTGAATATAAATCCTCAAGAGATTTAATTAGGTGCATTTTATCATAAATTGCATTCCCGTAGACATATGCTGCTCCTGCTTCCTGCTGATAATAACAAAGACCAACTGACACTTAAGAACACATCTGAAGTGTGGTTTTCTGATGACTTTAGGTACAGTAAGAGAATAAAAAACCAGTGCTCAATATAAGTATCAGTGGTTTTCCCAGTTGCTTTACCATACTGAATTAGAAGGTAGTTTATTTTATACGGTACAAATTAACCTCATGAAGTTCTATGTTTTGTCAATCTACAAAATATAGCTTTTGCTTCCAATACCAAAAACAGAGCATATGAAAAAATTCTGTTTGCTGCACCCAGAGTTGTGCTTCATGAGAGCCTCCAAAAACATTCTCTTGTTTTGAAAATCATTGTTTTGATCAATTAACCTCTTATAAACTAAGTCTTTTCTGAAACACAGTGATTTCTTAATGCTCTAAGCATTTTGATCATAGTTTCATACTTTCAGGATGTAGTATTTATTCCCTGAATTTTACTTCAGAAAAAGAGTACTTACTTTTCACAGACTTTGTTGAAAAATTCTTTGTCAACATGAGCCAGCAACTGCAGAATAGTTAAAACGATCCTGATTTTTCTAAGCAGGTCCCAAAGTCAAAACAGAAGCCAATGTCTGAGTTGAAATTAGAATTCAAAATAAAGAAATTATCTGAAATCTGATTCGAAAAGATATACAGGTGGTTTGGTTTGGGATTTTTTAATTTCAGTTTGAAATATATAAATACAGATCCAAAGCATAATTCTCTCTCAGATATTACCATTTAACATCTTCAGGTATGCATCCACATACCGGTGTTGATTTCCACACAGTCTGCTATTTTTATCACATATTTTTATACTCCCGCCTACACTCACATACAGTGAAATTTCTCTTTCAAGATGACTTCACAATTCAGAATATATCCCAGAATGCTGGGATTTTCTTCTCTTATTTTACATCAAGAAATCTGGCCATGGATATTTTTGTGCTCCTGTTTCTCCTGCCTGTTTTCCCGTTAGAAAAAAAAATGGAGTGAACTATGATACAGATAATGTTCAACCTTGTAACAGATTTTGAGCACAGGGCTTTCTTTAACCTTAGAAACAGTTACAGTTAACACTGCTGGAGAGCTAGGATCTTTTCATATATGACATAGGAACTTGTAAAAATGAGCTTATCAGACAGAATGTGTGTCTCATTACTTCTAGGCCAAATTAAACACCTTTTTTCTTAAATCTGAACCATTTTGAAAATGATTTTTTCACTTCCTTCTGGTTTTAGATCTGAAGTGTTTGCATTGTCAAAGTCATGATTGTCTAAGGATTAACAAGTGCCTGAGTTCATGGCAAGATAAGGACTCGTGCTAGGCTATTTTTTTACATTTAGATTCTTCACCTTAAAGGTGTTGTCATGTTCCTGACTTACTCTAACCTGAGTTAACACTGTTCAACCAGTTCTGAAGAAGGACAGAAGCCTGTGTGTTTCCACCGTCGGCAGACTGGAATCATGAAATCAGAACCTTATGTTATAAACAGAAATGAGCCCTGTAAAATCCCCATTTTCCCCATGCCTATTATTGGGAATGCAGCACAAAACCTCAGAACTGAATACAATCCAAGAGCAGAGAGGAAAGCTGTTTGGTGAGCTGTTCCTTTATCTAATTCATTACAATTTCTTCTTTATCTTCCTCCTTGGCAAGGTCTCAGTCAGCACTCAAGCACACACACACAGTCTGAGGGAACAGCAGGGTAGTAATTCAAATTTGTATTACAAGTTGCAGGGTACAGTTCCTCCTGATTCTGACACTATCATTAAGAAAGGAGTTTGTCAGATATTCCTGCAAAAATACAGACCTGTTCAAAGACCTAACATAGAGACTTCATTGGCATTAACTACAGTTAGGACCCAGTCTGTTCACACTTTTCCTGGTTACTGTTTCAGTGTCCAAGACCTGCAAGATGGTGCTGTACCTGTTAATTTCTGGCAGGTCTTTTTGGACTTGCAGAATTAATTCTGTGAACTGTGAGGATGGACTAATACATTAATAAAGCAGGAGGTTTGCTATCTTTGGCATTTGGAAAATCAAACATAATTTATCAATAGAATATACTGTATGAGTTGAGCACAGATTTAAATTTCTTTATATTTTAAAACTGCTGCTGAAAACAACTCCTGGATAAACTTGCAACTCCACCTGAGTCAGAAAGGTGAAACTTCTGAAAGAAGTGAAAAGAAACTTCTACCAGCAAATATTTGACAGTGCTTGACAACAACAGAAGCATCCAGCACACTTAAAGTTTGAGTGAGAAAAGTGCCCTGGATGAGAGAAGGGAAGGAAAGGTAGGGGATAGAAGAAGACATACACCGTGATCAACTGAAAAAAAAAAGTCAGTCTGTCCTCCAAAGCACTCCAAATCCAGTCTGCTGCTGCCGTTTTCACTATCGCCCTTCTCCACCTTCTAAATCTAAATTCTGGTCTGTGCACACAGCAGTTTCTAAACTGTTCAGAGATGGTGCAACTAGAAATGGCTTTCAATAGCTTATGCTACAACACACTAGCAGAGACAATGGATCCCAAAGAGAAGAAAAATTAAAGAATTTTGATAGAGCAGGTAATATGTATCAGTACCTACCAATACAATACACTTGGATATCAATAGGATATTAATTCAGGCATGCAGAGTCACTTTTAGTGCAGAACATTATCAGCCTTGCGGTGTGTCAGAAACTTAGGTGAAGATGAACACATTTTTTTAATAATTTCCATTTAGTGGCTTTGCTATATTAATCACATTCCGTTGGAAACTTTAATTTCAAATACAAGCATATAATCTCTCTAAATCTCACTACTTTATGTTATACCTTGCTTTCAAACTTGTGGCTTGCAAGCACCTGAAACAGGAGAAGCTGACAACTCTCAGGTGATGCACTATCCATTTTTACTTCATGTTTGGACATTTCAAGCTTCTTGTGAGGCATTGGGAAAGCACAGAGCAGTCACCTGAACATGGCACTCCAAGGCAAAACAGATCTTTACATCTTCTGTGTAAGAGGCTCTCTGGTCTGTGAGCCCACATTGCCAACTCATGTCCAATTTTTCACCTACCAATATTCCTAAGTCCTTCTCTACCAGACTGCTCTCAATCACCTGCTTTGCACTGATACTAGGGATTGTCCTGCCCCAGGTGCAGGACCTTGCATATTATCATACATCTATGTGCTCTAGAGAAGACATGCTACAGAACAAACTTATACAAAATTACAAAAATTACAGTAACACTGATCCTAAACCCTAATGATCACAGGTAGTTGGCACAAAGCTGCCTTAGTTCCAGCGTCCTGCCAGAGCCTGCAGGGGAGGAACTGAGAGGCAGAGTCCATAAGCACTCTTCATGCTTTCCTGTTGGGGTACATCACAGCAGCCAAGGTACAGGGTTAGCTCAGAAAAAACTTCTCATTACAATCTCAGGTATGGATAAAACACATCGGTCCTACAACAGTTTCACTGTACTATTCAACAAACATTCAGCGAGGTTTGATTTGTACTTTTCTACTACTCTTTCTACTAGTGCAGAGGCATTTGTGTTGAGTCCTGATGGCACTGGCTTAGTGTACAGTGCACAATTTTCAGTGAAGTATCACTGATACCACAATGACAATGATTAAATCCCAGCCAAATCTACTGATGGCAAACAAATGAGGCAACAGTCTAGCAAAAACTTCATAATAGACTTCAGGAATAGTGCAATTATTGTATACAAGGTTCAGTTTAAAAATGTATTCCATTAAAAAGCACAAAGCGGCTCACAAATTTCAAACTCAATGCAGACCTGAAAGGAAGGAATATTTGCACGATTTACTCATCACTAGAACTGACATTTAAGTCACATAATCAATACCATTTCAAAGAAAAACCACCTAATTCTCTCACAGTCATGTCAGTCTTGCAATGGTAACAGAATTAAAATAGCAGCATATATTCTTCTTAAGGCCATAAGCAGACATATCTGTATTTAAATGAATTTGAGAGCCATTGTTTTTATATGAAAATGTTAAATTTGTGCATGCACATGAATGTACATAAGAAATATTTCAGGCAGTGGTCCTTTGTATTAACTTCTGCTTCCTTCAAGCTGTGGGAAATAACGGAAGAGCTGTAGTCTGTAGAAGAGCTTTTGTAAAAAATATTACTGAAAATGATTGGCACTTGATCTGAAGTGTAAATAAGACCTCTATGATTTTAAAGTTCCTTCACTCTGTTTGCAACTTAAGTATAATTTGTGGGCCTCTGATACTGGCAATACCATTTTTTCTATCCAGATGTTTCAAGAGAAAAAAATGTGAGTTTAAATAGACTAGATGAGTGAGTCTCAAAGAATTTTACATTATATCTTTTGTTTAAAGCAAAAGAAAGTGATTTACTATTCTTTTCCATTTTATGGCATTAATTTGAATTCAACTCCTAGGCCTTTTTAAAAACATCCCAGGCTCAAGCATTAGCAGGTAGCTGCAAAATAGCCTCTCTTTTGGAAAACATTTCAGGATTGTGCCTGAGTACTAACTGATTGCTTTAGTGCTTCAGTTTCTTGTATTAATATCTGAGGCATTTAGAGAATGAGTCTTCCATAAAATGCAATGCTGTGATTAATTTCTAAAGCTGGCATCTTTTCCACCCACAGAGGCTTTGAGAAGCACAGGAGATATGTCCACTGCCTTTCCCCAAGCTGTAGCTGGTCCTATGGTACTCTAGGAGTTAAGCTCCCACTGGAATTCTGCCATGTCTTCAGGAATTAAATCACCCAGTGATCACAGGGAAACCCATTTTGAGAAGCACTGGAGTCCTACAGACAGACATTCCTTCAAAAAAGAACCAGAAAGAGAGGACGGATGGTTTGTCATCTATGAATTTCCTTGAATTGGGAATTTCCTGTCACTGGGATGGTGATATCCCAAGTAAGAGGTGCTATTTGGAGGGACAAGTATGTATCCTGCCACCTTTCAGACCATTGTTTCAGTGCCTTCCTGTAGCTTCATGAATTTCAGAAATGTTTTGATAAGCCAGGAAATCAATACATCAGCAACAGAACTTGCGACCTGATGATTCTAATATTTGATTCTACACCAGGTCACTTTTAGTACTCAATGATATTATAGAATTTTTGGAGCTCCTTGGCAACAGGGAACTGTTGGACGACACCAGTCTACTGATCTGTTACAAACTCCAAATATCATCAGTAGTACATGAACAAAGTGGCTTAAAAATAGAAGATGTGGTATGGTGCTGACATTCTACATATTGTGAAAATTTGAGCTTGTCAGCCTGGTATTGCCAGAGCAGTTCTGCAGAACCCAGAACACTGGCAGTGCTCAACATGACTACAGCATTTGGAATGGTGGCCAGGAAGAGATCCACGTGATTCAAGAGATTCAGTGAGCTCTGCTCTGCAATGGAGAAAATGATAACACCGATGTAGAAATGACCTTTTTTATTTACATCAGTAACACCAGATCAGTCATGGAAGTTAAAATTGAGCTCTCAGATTTTCACCCACTATAGTGTGACTTTCATATTATAGATGGAAAAGAAGATGAAAAGGAATGTGCTACCCTGGGAAGAGGAAGGATGTTCCTATGTACTAAACAAGTCCCTTGCTGAAATCTGGAAAGCACCTTCACAGCAGAGACATATTTGTAATTATTGTTGACCTGGTAAATAGCAAGGTTAAAAGACCTGAACACTGTATGACACCAAGGACTCTGATTTCAAGAGAAGGAATCTGTGCCACTGACATAAAGGTTTACTAGAATTATAAATATCCAGAACTTCTGGTGCTGAGCACTGGTACTGAGTGAGGCTTTTTCCAGCCTGAAGAAGCTGGCTACAAATGAAGCCTGAACATACTCCAGGGTGACTATTTTTAGCCTCACTGCTTTCAGCAGATAGAAAGGAAATGGATGCTATTTTGCTAATTACCATATAGGCAAGCTAGCTATGTGCTTTATTAAATGCAATACCTCTTTTTCATGAACTTTATGTCAAAAAAACCCAGGACAATGAGAACTTTTCAATTACAACTATTGATTTCCTTCCTCAAGGTATAAGGAAAAATTCATGGAGTATTTGCCATAAACTCTTCTCAAATATTCATCACAAAGCATTTCTCTTCTTTCTGAAAATTACCTTCATGTTAGGCTTCTATCAACAACATACCCTTCTAAAAAGGCACAGAACACATTCACTATGCTCTCTATTCAGAAACTATTTCAGTTCCAGAGAAATGCAGGGGAATCTGGACACAATCTTGGGCAATCAGTTGTAGGTAGCCCTGACTGAGCAGGGGTGTTTGGACCAGATGACCTTCAGAGGTCCCTTCCCACCTCAACCATTCTATGATTCTGTGACTCTCACCTGGAAATGAAGATATTTAAAAAACAGAAATAAGGCAAATTTCACGTCATGCTGTAATGAAGCCATTTTAAGGGAAAAAAAAGGAGAATCGTAAGTCAGCTAGCAAAGGCTACTTTTTTTTATCCTCTGTCTCCAGGCATTTACAAAAAAAAAAAAGAAACTGAGATCCAGTGATCAGATCAATGGTTTCTCCCAAAATTTAAGAAAATATCAGTTTCCACTACCAATATAATTCATATGCTAGAAAGTGTATTTAAAAAAAAGAAGAAAGGAATGTTTTATGCCTCTTTCCACACTCCCCCCCATAACCCTCTCAGATTAGCCCATATACACTTGGCTGCTAGAAGCTGAAGACAACAGTGGGATAAAAACAACATTAACCTTCTGCATCCAGTTGCAGATTTAAGAAAAACATGATAAAATACCTGCTGCATTACTTGCAGTAGGCTATGCCTTATTTATCAGCATTATTTTAATGGCTGGAAGCAGCGACCAAAATTACAACCTCTTTTCAATTACAACCTGAACAAAAAAGCATAGTAATATAAAAGACCTATTAAAATCCAGTCTCAGAACACCATCTGTAAGAACAACAAAAAATGACAGACAAAATGAAAAGGACAAGGGACAGAGAAAAGAGCCTAAGATCACAAAAAAATATATAGCAAACAACAAAAGCAACATCCCAACCTCTGCACTGGGGAATAACAACTCCTCTGTGCTGCTGAGCTCATCTCACTTAAACCTTGTTTTTCTTACTTGCTTCTCTCCACTACTCTGTTAAAAAAATGTGACAAATAGATCAAAAATAGACAAAGATACTGAAGTACTAGTGTGCCTGTTACTTTGCAGTCCAATTGTTCACAATTAGAGTGTTATTTGCTTGATTTGTAAAAACCAGTGGGTGTCCAGGAACATAAGAATAATATAAAATACATATGTGAACAGTGCAGCTTAAGCTATATGAACATGATTATCATTAATTTTCTACAAACTGCACGTAACTCCTCAGGAAAAACTGTGATTGGAAATACTTTAGCATATGAAAAAAAAAAGTTTTGCACTTGATGAGTAACTCAAAACATCTCGGGAATGTATTTTTGTACTATGCTGAATCTAACTTCAAGCCAGAGAAAATGATCTTCAATACCTGACAAATCAAGGTCGCACGGACTGACACAGAGACACGATCTCAGCACTGCATAAAAATGGCTTCTTACCTCAAACAAACTGAGCAGTATTTGTGCAGCATGTCAGCCTTTGTGGAAAATGCACAAATATATGCATATGTATTTATTTTGGAAAGGAATTCATAGCCAACTAAGAACACCTACAAGAATATATATGAAGTGGCATGGTGGTCAAATTACTAATTTATTTCTGCTAGTAGGGAGTATTTGTGGGGGAAAAAATAAAAACAAAATCAAAAAACCCCAATCAAAAAAAACCCCCTCAAACCCCTGGCATAATGCTCATTTTCAGCAATATACTGAACTGTCAGTCAGTCAATACTCTCTCAGTACTTTAGAAAAGGTGAGCAGCTCATCTGCACTAATTTAATTTCACTTGCTTGACCTAGAACACCAAGCTTCAGGACTTCTAGAGGCCTCCGTACTACAACTGTAAAGAAAAGTGACTTTTCAAATGTGGAAGTTCATTAATTATTCTAGAATGTTTTAACAACCCGTTACTCCTAAAAGCCTATTATGCACGTTTCTTCCACCAGCTTTTTCTAAGGACTTCCATTATACTCTGTAGAAAAGTCTTATAAGAAAAAGTAAGAAGATATACAAACTTCTTGCAGCCTTGTTACAAACTGTCATAGTGGCAATCACTATTTTCACTAATGATACATCAAGACGTATTTTTAAATTACTTAAGAGGGCTATAGGGATTACCTGCCTTGATGCAGTGTTCAATGTTGCCTCTTCTAGGCTTTTGGTAACCCTAGGACTCCTCTTTTTCTTCGCTTGGTAGACAGTTCATGAGACTTCAGTAATTCAGATTAGGTTTATTCAAACCAGAGTCTTCCAAAATCCATTTTGAAAAGTGACCAGCATTCCAGCATCACATTTGAGAATGAAACGAGGGCTCTGAATTTATCCCTTTTTGCCTGCCACTCTCCACTGCTGTAGAATGCTACTGAACCCTACACATCAACTGCTTGAGCTGCACTTCACATGTGCCTTCAAAACCTCCTCTGAGAACTGCAAGGCTGGTGCTCAGCCAGCCCAGTGCAGAGGACCTGAGCAGTCCCAGAGACCTTTCTGTAGCTACTCAACTTGGCAACTGTCAGTCTGAATTGGAGTTTTGCTCTCAGAGATTTTTTTTCTTCTTAACTTTACCTTAAAATGAAATGTATAATGATGTGTTCCAAATACTTCTGAAAATGCTTTTTTTCACATGAGGAAATGGAGAAGCAGAAATGGGAAAGGAGGACTGAAAAAGAATTGGGGAAGAAGAGAGTTTGCTATGATCAGAGAGATGAAGAGAACAGATGTGAGGACTAGTGCAAGGACAGAAACAGGTAATCTGGCAGAAAGAATCTGAGATGGCATGCCAGGCCTCCATTTTCCCTCTTTTGTGAATAGCAAACACCCCTTAGGAGTATCAAAATCTTATTCTCATCTCCTCTCAAGTCATCTAGAGCCTGAAGGGATCCTGAATGTCTGGGGAACCTCTCTCTTCCTGTGTCCCATGTTTCCCAGTGCAGACAAACCGCTTGAAAGCTCTCTCTCTTTGGGGGGATCATTAATCCCAACGTAGTTAAACATTGGGAATATGAAATTAAAATCTCTTAAGCCTCGGAAACACAAAAAATTAAGGCACAGAGAATGCATCTTCATGGTGGAAAGTTAACTACAGCAAGAAAATAGTCTAGTTCATGTGGGACTAGCTAGGGAGGATGTGGAGCCTGCCTAAGGCAGCCTGACAGAAGGGAAAGGCAACCTGCCTGGATGACCTGGGTGGTGGGGGCACAAGCCCAGTACAAATACAGAGTGTGCTGCACAAGGAGCCATGTGTGTGACCCCACCTGTGACACACACACACTGATATAATGGTTCACATGTGCTCCCATTTTCCAACAGGCTCCATGGAGCAAGAGAGGAACTATCATAGAGTAGTGTAGACACAGCATTTTCTGTGACCACTCCACAGCAGAGCTGTCTGCAGCTAGGAATGGTCTGCCTACTTTTTTTCCCCATACAGTCCAAATATTTTTAAATGGGATCATGAGATCTACTCCCACAAGATAGAAATTATGACAGGTGCTTGGGAACTACATATTATTTTCCAGCTAGCCGCAATAACTGCAAATGGAAAACAAATCATTAAGGTGCTACGAAGAAGAAATACACTGCTAATAAAAATTTTGTAGGAAGTTCAATAGCACAAAGCTTTACTAGTGCAGGATAGCAGGAGTTTCATGGTAGTTGTCCCCCTTCTAGGATGTGAAGTTCAGGAAAATGGAAAAAATTTAAATAAATCTGCCAACAACAAAACTTGCAAAACGGAACATACCAATTGAAAGTCACACAACCTCTGTTTTACCTTTCTGAGTAGTTATCCCTAGACACACATTTGCTCCTTGTATTCAACATGTTGGGAACATCAGCCATCTCCACCCTTTCTGTAATCAAATCAAAAGCTTCTCCTTGGGGAAAAAACCCTCACGACTACCACATTTGTTAACACTTTCATTCACACATGTCACCAGTTTCCGTACCTTCATCATCCATCCTTAAACCCACACGTCACACTTATCTCCCACTTAACTGCTGGCAAGCACATCACAAGACCATTGCTTTGTCCTCACACTGAAACTCTACAGAGCAGCAGGGAAATCAATGCCACACCATGCATCCATCAGCCGATCTCCTCGACCCAGATGCAGACGGTAAAATAGGCAGGATCTGTATCTGCATTTAATACCAGGAACTATATAATCCCTTTTGGCTACTGCCAGCTCTCAGAAAAAAAGTGATTAAAGCTTTTGAGAGTGTGCAGCTTCATTTTCTAGATCTTAAACATTTGAAGCAACTGCATTTATCTTTTAATTTTATTTCCTTCCCAACTCAACTTAGTATTACAGCACTTAAAGCCTACACAATAGATTTGCTGTTTTATCAATATTATAAATTCCCCCTTTGAAGAGTCTCTCTCATATAAAGCACAACAGTAAGTAGAAAATGAACAAAATGGTTTAATATAACACAGCTCTATAACGTATGTGTTTAATCTTGAATGCTGTCATCCTTCTTTATGCACAAATACAGACTGCAGCATGTTGAGGGTGGGAGAACATAAAGGGAGTGAAAAGTTAGATCCTACTACTCAAATACCAGATACAGTATTTGGACATAAACCAATTTCTTCTGAGGCTGTGACTGCTAGATGTGCTAAATCTCATGCTGATTCCCAAAAGATCAGACTATTTTTTTTAAATTCTTGGTAGAAGGCAAAAAATTTTTAACAACATGTAAAGTTAGAAGTAGGAATACACAGCCTGACAATTTTTCTAGGAGAAGGAAAAAACAACAGTACCATTGTTTTCACCTGTCAGTGTTTTCAGAGATAAAATCTTTGTGTTTGTACTTCTGTTGCTCCTACAGAAGTAGAACATGACAAAATTGAAGACCAGAAAGGGCTGCATCCATGCATGTGTGACAGAAAGTAGAAGGCTGAAAAATTCAAAGTTTGGATAGTACTTAATTAAAGTTATCAGTTTTCTTTCAGTCTCCTGCTGTGGCCTTACCAGAAGAAGCTTATCTGATCAACTATGTACAAAATGCAAAAAAGCACTGGGCTTAGGAAAACTGTGATTAGAACAATTATGAAGCAAATACATCTTACATTCTATATTCATGTATATTTAAAATTGCCAGATTGAAATGAGTCCTTTTCTCTAACATTACATTTGCCTCATACTCCATTTCCCACTGATGACAAAAACCATGATAGCAATCACAGAACTCTGTCTGAAATGAAGTAGTTCACTGTATAGGAATAGACTTATGGTACTGATTTGCCAACAGCTAGAACATAAAATGTCAAAACTGAATGAACTCAGTAAGGAAATACTGGAGGAATTTAGATGACAGAGAATGTTAATAAAATATAAGATAGTGAAAATGTATATGATACACAGAAACCAGATCAGGCATTGGAGAAAAACGTCACTTTGCATTTTCTGGGTTTCTTTTGATAATTCTAAAACCAGTCACGGACCATTCTCTTCGTGAAATTTCCCGCTTTGAATTTCTCTATTTACAACAAACTCACAGTATAAAAGGGTGATTTAATGAAAATCCACATGCTTAAAAGATATAAAGATGCACTTACTATATAAGGCACAATTCAATCCCAAATCTAATTACTAGAGAACACCATAAAGTTAATTACCCATAAGATATATGAACCACATGGTAAATTCTAGATATATTTGCTTAAATTTTCAGAAGTCACTAAAAGATCCTGTTAAATGTGTGAGTTGTAGTTTCCATGCCACTTATGGTATTTTCAGTCACTACCTTTTCTAAGAAGTGTGCCAGTTTAGGTCCAGCACTTCTCCAGAAACTCTTTCCTATTTTGGACATTTTAAATGTCTCTTCAGAGATCCTTTTTGTCTAGCATAGCACAGTGTTAAGTGGAATTAAACTTGGGCGATACACAGAAACCCATTCTCAGGAAGTGTGTCCTGAGCAGTCCAATGTAATCCCTTAAGTCCTCAGGAAATTCAGCTTCAATCACATTTGAATACAGTCATATATTCAGATATGAAAAGGTATATGTGCTCTAGTAAGAGCTTTGCATATACAGAAGTCTGCATCATCCCACCACACAAAACCCGAGGGAGATTCAAATTCATTCCCTCCCTACAGTAAATTCAACCCAAAAGCGAGATCAGTTCTGATTTTGTGTAAATCTGGTGTAAGACCATATTAATACTGAAATTGTCCTTCCTTAGTAAGGCAATAATAAAAGCATCTAAGTCAAATATCACATATCATTTGTCATAAAGTACTCCTACCTTTTCAGTTTCATATAATTTTCACTAGCTGCAGGTCTGCATTCAGCACGTTGCACCACTATTCCTTCCAAGGCAAGTTTATCTAGAATGAGAAGAAAACAAAGCAAAACTGGACATTAAAGTAAGATCCACCAAGACAGTCAACATTTGAATTATTTTTCACTAATCAATAATTTACTAAATTAACTATCCCAGTTTGAGACAATAACATAATTATAAGTTCTCAAATTAAGTTCTAAAATCTCTGCTATTCAGACACCAAAGAAATAAGCAGGAAAAACATGTTTGTATGGCTAGTATACCCTAGACTTCCTTGTTTTGCCTTCAGATGTTTTACATATTAAGAATGAAACACAGAGATCAAAATTTAAACGAGATTGCAACTCCTTTCTGTAGATGTTGCACTCAGATTATCTAGGAATGGTTTTCTGTAAATGGGTAATTAATACAGTTGGTGACTATGAAAAAAATAATCTACAAAGAGAACCCAATAATTAAAGTATCCAAAATTAGCGGAAGACAAAACAAAAGTTAATTTTATTCTTATTCTCAGGAAAAGAATACCACATTTTCCTCTTGTTGCAATTTAAAAGAAAGTTCACTAAAGGAACACAATGCAAAAAAGTAATAATACAACATGTGGTAAAACTCAGGGAAAAGAAGTAAAAGCTTTCAGTTAGTAATCTAGCACACCACATACATGTATTTAGGTAATATTTCTATCTGTATATTCGCCTCTGTGACGTAGTCACTTTGTTATCCTACATGACTGCCTACTGCCTAAAGCAACGATGACTAACAAAGCAGTATCAACCTACACCATAAAGGTAGGTAAACCTCAAAATTAAAAGCAGTTTGATGCAGAAATGAAGAGAGAAGTGATGGTGGGCAAACACCTGCATTTCTACTATGAAGTTCTAGTGCATGATGTGTGGATTTGGGAGGAGTGCATATCAACTTACCCATCTCTTTTGAGCTTAACCAGTGCAATACATGTTAACACCTCTGGAATAGCCTTGCATTACAAGAAAGGATGAGTTTTAAAGACTTGATTAGCTCTCACTATTAAAATGTCCTTCCAAGGGCACTACACTGTCATTGTCACCTTCTGCTAGCAATGTCACAGAAGATGACAGAAATGCTTAGAAATACTGATGCCCAAGTAACCTAAGGCACTCTGAGACACCTCTGGTTTCCCTACCTTATAGACTGAAATATAACTACATCTGCACATCTAAGTCTGCTCTCCCTGAATAATGCCTGGAACAATTACTTTGGCATAATGTCTTTTAAAATTATTTAATCTAAAATTTCTTGGATTGATTCAAACGAAATCCTTGAAAGCAGTAAGAATGCCATATTTTTTCAGATAGGTTTGAATGAAACAGAAAAAATTTGCATTAAAACACTTGTGATTTTGTGGATTCCCAGGTAAACGATCAAAGGAGACAACCTGGCATATTTGCTTGATGTCCTATGTATCACAGACAGAAAAATTTTATTGTCTTCCTTTTTTACAGAATCTACTAATTTATTTGTGTCTAAAGTGGTATTAATATTGCTGCTTAATTTCTAAAAAGAATTTGGCTTCAGCTTCTAGTAGGTTCTTCTTATGACTCTCTATACTACGGTAAAGAGCCTTTCAGTACCTCGTGTTTTCTCCCTTTGAAAGTACTTATACATTGTAATCAAGTTGCTTCTCAATTATCTTTTCAATAAATGAACCAATTTAAGCTCATGCATTATCTCATCACAAGACATTTATGACATACTTAAATCAGTTTGGAGTTTCTTATTTGCATCTTGTTCAACATTGAAATGGTGTTTTAAGATTACAGAGACCAGAAACCAGACATGATATTATTGTACTGATTTTATGAAAACCGTACATGGAGGTAAAATAACAAATAAAGGAGCTGGAATTTCTTTCACTTCATTTAAGCCATTTCAAGGTTATTCAGCAGAATCTCTGAGGGAGAGAGAGGGCAGAAGGGAGACTGGCAGAAAAAAAATGGTCCCATCTCTTTTAGAATTCAATGATTTTCTGGTGGTTTTTTGTCGTGGGTTTTATTTTGGGGGAGGGGGTGTACGGTGTCTGTGTCCCATGACTGCTCCATGTTTAGATGGCTAAAACTGGGTTAAGATCAATTTGTCTCTAAAAACCAAGTTCTGGAGGTTTGTGGTGTTGGCTGGCTACTGTATTACTAACACAACTATTTTGAGTCTTTTCTAAGCCTCACATTTTATCTATGTGCTCTGCATTGCCTTTTCCTAGGTATATAATTGCCTTTGGCTTGGTGAAAATGCATTGTCTTTAAAACAGATCCTGGGAACTAAGCAATCCCAGTCACACCATGACAGTCCTGTCATAGTTATTCACTGTCTGACCAGTATTTGTGTCAATCACTACAAATTTTATAAGCAGTGATTCTCACCACTGTCCTTCCTGCTAATCCTGGAGGCAGCCCTTCAAGCTACAACTCAAGTGGCTTCCTACTCATAATTCCTTTCTGATATAACTGTCAGCTAGTTTTTAATCTTGTTCCGTGCTTGTTTTTTTTCTTAGACATAAATCAGAATGTCACAAGGATCTAGACTAGGTGCTATATGAAAAGCTAAGGAGGCTACAAATGTGCTGTTCCTTTAAACTCACAATCTTCAAAATAAACAAAATTAGGTTTGTTTGACCAGAAAACCTTTACATAAAGCCATGTTTGCTAGCATTCATTACACTTCCAATCTTATCTACCTCTTGAACTCCATAACAATTTTTCTGCTTGTTTCTATGGTACAGGTTTCAAGGCTAGCTAACCTATATTCATCTGAACCATCCAACCCAGCTGCCTGAACACTGACATGTCACTATTAATCTCCCTGCACCTTGCACAATTTTCAAATTATTTTTAAGTTTAAAGGATCAGGATCAGTAAAGCAGAGAGTTCCCGCCCATCATCTATCTAGGAAATGAACATGCCAATTAAACATGTTTATCCTTAATATTACCACTGAATCACACAGTGGTTTGGGTTGGAAGGGACCTTAAAAATCATTTAGTTCCAGCCCCCCCCATCATGGTCAGGAACACCTTCCATTAGACCAGGTTGCTCAAAGCCCCATCCAACCTGGCCTTTAACACTGTCAGGGTTAGGGAATCCACAACTTCTCTGGTATCTCATCTTTGATGCCTTGGTTAATACCCTCTTTTAATTACCACTGATCCAGATTTGATTTCTGCCGTCAAACCCAGACAAAATGTTTCAATCGTTTCACAGTATAAGGCTGTGCACAGTCTCCCAAACACAGCCTTGCAGCTAAGCTTGTCTGCTGTCTAAGAACATCCACTGCCCAAAACTCAGGGTTTATGTCCCACTTTCCCTGGACTCTCTTAGGGATTTTAAGACAACCTGAGAGTCTAGCAGAATACACAAAGATCCACGCAAACCTCTGGATGCAAGACTGTAGTGAGGGAACACATTTTTTATTCCCTTTGCAGCCTAATTAGACCTCATTCACCAAATTCAGAGACTTGGGTCTGTCTTTGCTGCAGGACCAGACATGCAATGAAAAGATATCCAAAATGCTACATATCTGCCTTGATATTTCCATCAGCCTAGAAGGTAATGGATGAATAAGGCATGAAAGTGGTAGCTCCCTGTTAAAAACACCTACTCAAACTACAAAATAAATAAATAGGTCTGAAAGACTAGCTAAGATCAGTGAGGAGAACTGAAAATAAGATATTTTCCCAAGTGTTTTACACTCTCAGATGCCCAACATATGTTGGCAGGTACAAAGTACCCTGTTAGTGCAGCTCCAGACAGGCTCACCTACATAATCCATGGCTTCATCATTAGCTGCCAAATGCATGCTCCCCCTGACCTCCCTGCCTGAATGCCCTACTGCCAATTCATAAAGTAATTTCAATTGTTTTCTCAGTGAGATGATATGGTGGGGAGACATGGATTTCGGCTTGGAATCCTGCTGACAATCATTATCAAAGAACAGAATATGGTAGAAACATTTAAGACAATGTTGATAAACAGGCAGGAGAGAAATTTACTGGAATTGTGCAGTAGATGGTCCGATAGGAGTTGGATTGTTGTAGCTTTTAGAGTGAAAGATGGAGATTAGCTTGGAGATTTTAATGTATTAATCTTCTAGGCTGACTGCACTCAGCTTCAATTTCCAGCCACTGTCTTGTTGGACCATTGACTTCTAAGCTGAAGAGCCTGCTAGGAAAGCATTTCTGCCCATCCAAGCACTTATGTAGCCTCCACCTTTATCAAGCCTAATAAAAATAAATCATGTTTTCTTGAGCCTTCCATTATGCCAATTTTTCAGCTTCTCAATCGTTCTTATTGGCCTGAGAAAGTCCAGTTCATGAATGTCTCTCCCGAGACACTGTCTCTCACAGACAGACTTGACAGCACGTGGGACAGGTTCTGGTGCTTACTAACTCTTCTGCCTTGTAAGCATTGCCAAGAAAAAAAGGAGATGAAGACCACACTCAGGATGCATGGTTCCCAGGCAGTAGGAAAAAGAAGATGAAAGTGCAGTAAGGACAGGCTGTGGGCACAGGTGCCTCCAGCTCCTCAGCTGTCAGAAGATGAGCTGTTGCTTCCCAGCTGTCATGGTTTAACCTCAGCCAACAACCAAGCCCCACACAGCCACTCACTCACTGCCCCATCATCAGGACCAGGGAGTGAATTTGAAGGGTAAAAGCTGGAAAACTCATGGTTTGGGATAAAGATAGGGCCCCATCACATATAACAGTTACTTGGGAAGACAAATGCCATCACTCCAAATGTCCCCTCTCTTCCTGCTTCTTCCCCCTATTAACATACTGAGCATGATGTCACATGGTCTGGAACATCCCTTTGGTCAGTTTGGGTCACCTGTCCTTGTTGTGTCTCCTCCCAACCTCCCATGCACCCTGAGCCTCCTCACCAGTGTGGCAGTACAAAATGCAGAAAAGGCCTTGGCTCTGTGTAATCTCCACTCAACAATAACAAAATCACCTCTGTATTATCAACCCTGTGTTCAGCACAAATCCAAAACACAGCCCCGTACCAGCCACTGTGAAGACAGTTAACTCTACCCCAGCCAAAAGCAGCACACCAGCATCCAAGTTAGAAGCCCTCATAGCTTGCACTGCTCATTTAAACTGCAGTGCAGCTTCCCAGGCTTTTGCATGTGTTGGCTGGACAAGGTACAACTCCCTCTTTCATTAGACCTCAGCTCTGCTCTTACAGACCAAACATATTTTGTGGCACCTCTCTTGCCTCAAAGCTGGTACCCTTCTCAGACCATCCTCCCCTGGTAGCTGTGCAACCAAGGAACAGGATCACCAGGTCTTCACTGGGCATTCCCTTATTTAGGCATCCAGTGATACAGCCAACTTTGTTTTACTGACCGCTGCACAGAACAATGACCTCATACTCAGCTGTCAATGATGTATTATACATAGACCAGAGCCCCTGCCCTAACTCTCCTGCAAATGTAAGTACTGCAAACCTTGTCTACAATGTGTTCCTGGACATGTAAACTTTGTATTTGGTGACAATAAAATGTTATCCCAACCAACTATCCAAATGGTTCTGCATCAGCAATGTGTCACCTTACTGAC
Organism: Vireo altiloquus; assembly: GCA_013396875.1. Lineage (NCBI taxonomy): Eukaryota > Metazoa > Chordata > Aves > Passeriformes > Vireonidae > Vireo > Vireo altiloquus. The sequence goes on from VZRF01008712.1 coordinate 859,941, forward strand.
TCTACTCTAATCTCTATCATCTCCAAAACCATCAGCAACTACCTCCTTGATCCCTCACTAGAAAAAAACAGCACCAAGAACCAAATCACAGTGACATCTGAGCAACAATTCTCTGCTTAACATTTGCTACTTTTCAGCCTGCAGATAAGTTCTGTATAGATAAATGACAGAGAAATGAATACAATATATATTGTACTACAAAATGACAAATGAAATGTACTGAAGGATTTAACAGAAAAAAGCAACACCTGTTTTTCTGAACAAATTCTAATTTTAAAAAAGGGGGAAAAAATTGTCAACACCCATTTTCTCTCCACCCACATTGATTAGTATTGTATTACTCTCCCTTAATTATTAACTGATTGATTTCCAAGTCATATATTTTATCATTTTTCATACAGTACCTTTCATATTTAAATACCTGGCTCATCCACGTCATCTTTCAAATATTGGCACAGCATTTGCTTTCCCAGCCTTGTAGAATTGCAGTGCTCAAAAATTATTAAAAATATCAACAGCAACTATGATAGTTTCTTAGACAGCCCTTTAGAAACTCCTGAATGCAAATTGTTCGGTCTTGATGATTTGAAAATCTTTAATATTAATTACTATGTAGAGTTTGTCTTCAACAGCTGTTAATCAACATCTGGAGATATTATTGAAATGAGAATTTCTATGCTACCAACACTGTGAGACAGGAGCTACTGTATGTTCTAATTGTCCAACAACGTGGCCAATTTTCTGCGTTATGACATTAAATGACTAGCAAACTGCCTCAATAACCCTAACAGATTGCATTAGCATGGCTTCCTAATACACTTCAAAATTTCTCTCCCTCTTATAGCTGAGCATTTTCCTCATATTCTCTTGTACTCTAATAAAAATGTAGCTGGTTTCTGTAACCCAGGTTATTTTCAGTGACAGCAGACTGTCAGTGAAGCTGATGTTCTCTGGATAGGCAAATACACTGAAACACTGGTCAAATACCAACTTTTCCATGGTGTATTCTGGTCTTATATCCTCAGCTCTATGGCATGCTCAAGCTTCCAGACCAGGAGGTTCAAGAAGAGGGTGGAAGTTGAGTGGGAGTGAGGTTATTTTCCAAAGAGAAACATGTAGGGCAGAATGAGGGGCAGATGACTAGCATCCTCCTCCTTGGTTTTGTTTTTCTGTGTAGCTGATAGACACCAGCACTGCATTTGCACTGTCTCCAGGAAACCTTGTCTGAGCAAGAACCTCTGTGGATTGCCCCTCTGTTACAACCCAAAGGGTGAGTAATTTGGAAAGGGAGTATTATTACTATAGCCACTCTCCAAAGTGTGTTCAAGGATGCTCAGTGTATTTTCTGACTTAATCTGAAATCAAAACAATATCCTTTCAATTGCTGGATTCCAGTAGTATTCTTTACTTCAATGGCAATCCAGCATGCAGGTGACATGAATAATTTGTGAAGCAGCAGTCACTTCAGGATTGCTACCTACCCACATTGGCAAGCACAACACTTCAGCTGGATAGGGCAGAAACAGTTCACTTAAAACACAGGAAAGCACCCAGCAGCAAGTTACTCTGTCTCAATCCAAGTGGGAAGCATGAAGATCTGGGATGTGCTTGGCACATCTCAGCTATCACACATTGGTACACAACACAAAAAACTCTCAGAGCACAAAAATGGTCAAAGTCTCTAACTTAATTACAAGAAATACTTCCATATCTTTGCCAAAATGAACTTTCGGATGATCTTCCAGTACATGGACAAAATGACAGAAAAAGGGAAATCCAGCATAGCTATACCTTCAAAAACCAGTGATTTACATGCAATCAGCCCACTAAAATTACATGCACTGCAATACCATATGTATTACCAAGTGCACAGGAAGAACGAGGGCTTTTTGGAAAAGACTTGTAGTATGGCACAAAAAGCAGAAACTTTCACCAAGAAATGGCAAGCCTTAATTTTGTGCTACAGATGACTGTCAGCTGCGGTGAAATAAAGCTACATGGGTTTGTGGGGATGAAAATTTTACAGCAGCTCTAAATTTTTCAAGTCTCAAAGGTTTAAGTGTAAATATTCATGAACTCCACAGAGTGTATTTTCCACATCAAATCCATTTTGAATATTTTATCATACAAACCACTAAATGATTTTGCATGATCTTTCAAAGAATACTTACTTGTTCACAAAAGTGGAAAATAGCAACTGCAAGTGTTAGAACATTTAGAAGATGATGAAAACTTAAGTGAACACATACTGTTCTGTAAATTCTGTCTATTAAAATGCAGACAGCTTAACCGGGCATGGAAAATTTCTTATCTTTTGCAAATCCCTTTTCTCCTTGGAAATCCCTACTCACTTGTACCAGGATGCTTCTAGTTTAGCTTCAAAGTATTTCAAGTTCACTGTGTGAGATGGAAGCACCACCAATCATTCTCTTAAGGTTTAACAGACAAAAAAATGGTTCAGTATTTTAACTATGCACAATCTAAGCACATTACGTGAATTTTCCATCACTTCACAATAAACTAAATTTGAATGGATGTCTCCTATAATGGAAAAAAAATCTTACTTGAAACTAATTAGCTTTTTCATTTTCTCAATTACTAATTCAATAGCTTGAACTTGAATAACTTAGTAATTAATGAAAGGAGTTAATCTTGAAAAAAAGTCCAAATGTTTAAAAATTAGAAACTGATTGAAATCTCTTTGACTGAAGTTATGTTAAACACATCCATGACAGCAAAGAGTTAAAAAAAAAAGTGTTACTAATTCCTGGTAAATCAAACCTAATTAATAATACCTGCTTAATATATCACATACAGCAGCACAAAAATTTAGTGTATCAGTGCTAGGGATAGGATACCTTGCAAGGAGAAGAGTGAGAGAAAAACATTTATTTCCACAAGAGTCAGTTATCAAATAATGAAATATTATAGTGATTACTCTGTAGTATCAATAAACACCGAGAGACAGCAGGAGCAGTAGGAATGAGGTATTTAGAAATAGAGCACAAGAATGTACAGAAAAATAATCTGCCTCTCCACTACTAGTCAGGCAAAGCAGGACACATCTACCTGTAAAGCGAAAAATATTATCTTGAAAAAGATGAACCTCCTCCTAAGTCAAACCCAAGGAAAGCCTTTGTCTCCACCTGTGCTAGGGAATGCATGCAGTGGCTCCCATCTCTCCACTCCCCAAGGAAACACCCAAAGGGATGCGAGGAGAACTTTTCCTTTCCTGCTCCAAATTGTAAATGTTTAAAGGGGAAATCTTTTCCTAAGAGGCTACGGGGAGGCTCAAAGCACAGGAGAGAAGACAGCCATTTGATTCTAGTGTGCTGTGCCGATGTTTCCGCCTCCCTGTACCCCAGTGTTGCTAAGCTATGGTGTTATGCGATGTTCAAAGCTATCTGTAGGCACACAAGCCCTCTGTTCCACAGGGCAGCTGAGTTTTTCTATCGAGAAAGAACATACTGATGCTAGACAGTCTTGGTGACTTAAAAACCATCACCAATATAAATGGTAAATCCTCCCTGTAAAACAGCTTTTATGGCATACAGAAAGGCAAAAAGCAAAACCTAATCATGCTGCTGCTCTTGTTTTGGTGAGGATACTCCTTTTGATTGCAAATAAAAGCTTTGGCCACAAACTTGAAACAGTCAGACCAACAAGTCCTCAGCATCACTTCCAGGCTATCTTCTGTGGAAACATCTTACTGCTGCACACGTGCCCGATAAATGAGTGACAAGCATGTGCACACATTCCACAGATGACACCCCCCTTGTACACACAGGGACACCTTTCCTTCCTGTGTTGTCCTGCTGTAGGTATCAGGTACTGTAATCAATACTAAAAAACAATGTGAAAAAACAGGCTTTGTGAAAATAAAAATCCTTGAAACATAAATTAAGCTGTTTAACACCATAAGCACTAAATATGATTTGGCCAGCTGAGACTATAAATACATCTTCAAGTATTTAAAATAAGTTGCCATTTAGCAGTATGTATTTCTGTGCAGAACCACCTAACCTATGCAAGCTACTTAAAGGAAAGAAACAAAACAAACAATTTTTATATGCTTCTTCCCTTACACAGTTAAATGCAAATTCTCCCTCACAGTCATATTCCTGCTATCTCCCTGCACACACAGCTGATACGCCACCTACTGCAAACCCAAGCTGACAGTCAGAGCAATTCGAGCAGCATTTCCATTCCAGCATCGAGCTGGAGCTGAATAAAGGTGCTTTTTCATAAGAAACATCCTCTTTGCAGGCTGACAAGAGCAAAGCAGGATAGCTGGCTTTTTGTCCTAGCTTCAATAATGGAGAGAAAAGCAAGCAGAAGAGAAAACGAATGCGAAGAAAAAATCAGCAACTCTGAAAGCTCTGAGCTAGACAAGGACTATAAAACATCTCTGATTACTCTGAACGTCGGTGGTTATCTGTATATCACACAAAAACAGACACTAACCAAGTATCCAGATTCTTTTCTGGAAGGGATCATAAATGGAAGAATAATGTGCCCATTCGATGCAGATGGTCATTACTTCATAGACAGAGATGGACTCCTTTTCAGACACATCCTCAACTTCCTACGGAACGGAGAACTTCTTCTACCAGAGGGGTTTCGAGAAAATCAACTTTTGGCACACGAGGCCGAATTTTTCCAGCTTAAAGTACTCTCAGAGGCAGTGAAATCAAGGTGGGAGAAGGAACAGCTAGCATCTCGAGAGACTACTTTCCTGGAAATAACTGACAGCCACGACCGTTCACAAGGACTCAGAATCTTTTGTAATGCTCCTGAATTCATTGCAAAAATAAAATCCAGAATTGTACTAGTGTCCAAAAGCAGGCTGGATGGATTTCCAGAGGAGTTTTCAGTATCTTCAAATATTATTCAATTCAAGTACTTCATAAAGTCTGAAAACGGTACTCGGTTGGTACTGAAGGAGGACAACACCTTTGTCTGCACCCTGGAAACTCTTAAATTTGAGGCTATAATGACAGCTTTAAAATGTGGGTTTAGACTGCTGACCAGCCTGGATTGTTCAAGAGGGTCGATTGTCCACAGTGATGCACTGCATTTTATCAAGTAACCACAAAGGCAAAGGAAACGAGCACGCAGCCAGTAAACCTCCTTGAACTGCAGCCTGGCATCACAAATAATGCATCTAACTAGCCCTGTACCACAGAGCTCAGCTGCTAATCAACTGATGTGAGCTAATGGTATGTAAATCTCATAATGACATCTATCTCTGGCTTACTTAAGCTGAATGAAAATTTTATGCCTGAATTTAACAAAAATTATCTGCTGACATTGTAAACACAGATGGAATGCTTTATGCTTTTTGTAATATGTTTTCTCAATGCTGTCTTTCAACCAGAGAGTCTAGCTGAATTTTTGTGTACCTGTGTGATGAATGTGCATATACCTAACTGCTCTGCTGAACATCAATGAGAGTATTTTCATATAATAAGCAGGCTTAAAATATGTTTTGCTTATAACAAATTCAGAATTAATTTTAACTGGAATAAATGATTTTGACTGTTCATTACTGTTTATGGTAATCTGTTGTACTGAATTTGCAAAAAAAAAGATTGCAAGAGAGTTTAAAATTAACCAGCTTGATTTTTAAGTTAAATGATTTCTCAACTCACTTAACCCCAAATTTATATCATGTTGTTACACTAATAGCAACTGCCAGAAACATGTAAACCAATAAAACAATGCTGGGGGAGATTAGTTTTATTACAGGAAATTATTTCAATCTGCACAGAACGTTAAATTTTCTAATCATATGTACATATCAAATAGCTAATAAAAGTATTTGACATAAAGTTTAGTGTAACAGGTCCGGTAATGGCAATCCACAATGCTACAGTCAGTATTTCCTAGCAATCCTTTGTGCTCATAAGGACAGGGAATGAACATAGCCCTTGCTTTGCACAGTGGCTTACTAAATGCAATGAGTACTATCAGTTCTGAACAGACCACCTGCTGGCATTAAAGACAATTCACTCTATGTAATGGAATAAATAATCATTTTCCTCATCTCCGCTATTTATCCAATCTTTTAATTTACATTTTAAACAAAGTTTTAATAGTTTCTATAGAACAAGCATAACTAATCTAAGCACAAGCATTACAAACCAGTCACTTCACAAAAGTGAACTGAAAAATCATCATAAAAGGCAAAAAGAAGCTGCACTAAGTTTAAACTTTGTCATTGAAACCAATCACCATTCACAGCCCATATGAACGCAAAATTCAAGTAAAATGCTTATTTAAAAAAAAAGGCAACTAAGTAGTTCTCCCAAAACATCCATTTTGTACATGAAAAAATGTCAACAAAATGCAGTACAACCCATACTAGAAGTGACAACCAAGGAAAACAGCTAACACAAGACAGGCTGAGAACAGTTGTGGTTTGGATTTTAGAGGGAACAAATCAATCCTTAGTAGCAAAGGCTGGGAATACAAATGCAAGGTCAACTTATCCCTCAACATGAAACTCTTTTTCAGTTTTAACATACAACAGGTGGTGTTACCTAGGTCCCTTTCTAGAGGTTAATACAGGGATGTCACACCTCCAGACCAGGCAGCAGCGACTGAAACATTCCAATATGATTTTATCAAATGGGGGAGTTCAACCTCTCCAGAATACTCCATCAGAATGAATCCACTGTCTAGAAATGATGACGTTTTCTATCTAGTCCTCATGTTACAAACTTACAGTTCAGAAAACTTGTGGTTCTAAGCAGAACTTCTCCAGATTCTAATGTTTAAAAATCAGATCACTCTACATTTTAGGCATAGAAGCTGAAGAATTGTCTATGTATCCCAAAACTTCTCTGAATTTGTCCAAATGCATTAACTATCTACACACAAAAGATGCATAGTAAAATACTATTATTTACATGTGTCACCAGCATGTGTCATCTTCTCTCCTCCCCCTCCAAGCTATTTTCAAATTGATGCATTAAAAAAAATCCTCATTAACCACTAATCTTGTGCTTCTAAGAATCTGTAGGACTTCCGTGAAAAGCAAATGTGAAAGCTACCCTGACAGAAATACAAAGTCCTGTTGATCTTCTAGGACAAGAACTAGAAACAGAATCACACAGAACGAACAATTACATGAAAAGCCCTTTGTAGACACAATTCTCTACATGAGCAAGAAAAAGTGACAAGACAATCTAAAAAAGCTCCATAATGAATCCACTAGTTTTAAAGCAGCATGCCCACAGTGCTGTCAAGTACACAGCCTGCATCAGCACAAAGTCTGGAGGAGGCTGTTGCTCCTAGGATGTCAAATCGTCCATTTGAACTTAAGTGCTTTTGGTTATAACCTTAATTTGCGTTGGATCTTTGACTGAGATTTAAAATGTCATTGCAGCTGGAAAGATAGAAAGACAAAATCAATTTTTATTTCAAACAATTAATATATGTTAATTAAAATATGTTGTGGTTGCTCACCTTTCAGTTGGGGTCTTAGGATGCCAAACACCAAGGAATCAATTGTTAGCACTTCCCTATCACAAAGCAGCACCAGTTTTTTATCAGAGCATGACTTTTACTCATGAAAAATCAGCAGAGAATTTGATGGGTCTGCATTTATTGTAGAAAATAATTCCAAAATATAAGTTATTCATAAGCTGATAATCACAGGTAACATGGAAACCATCTGAAGCATCTTCTAAGAATATTCTATAGCTATTCATGAAATATTTATTTGCCAGGCTTTTGGTTCAGAGTATCCACTGCCCTCTCAACCCATGAAAGAGAACCTGAAATCTTCTTTTTTAAAGTGAAAAATGTACCTCTCTAATCATTACTAAAATAAATACCATTGTTTGGTTGGTTTATTGCGAGTTGGTTTGTTTAAAATTCAGTGATTCATTACCTTACATAATTTTAACTGGATTTTTTATATATTTCTGTGTAAGTAACACTGACATCTATGGCACACATGTAAAGTCATCTGCTGCACCACTAACTTCAGTCTTGTTTCTTTTCCCTTATTCATGAGCAGTGATGCAATTCTGCAAGTGTCAAGGTTTGAATTTTTACATGCCACCTTCTGATCGAAGGCACCTCACTCAGCTCTTTGAATTACACAGCAGAAAGGAACATGGAGGTAAAAAAATTAATTCCCTTCCTTGTTCACACTAAACAAACCCACAACTGTCTTGAATCATGCTGTACGATTAGACACTTCAAACTAGCTAGAAACTTGACCATCTTTTCAGGGTGGGAGTGTCTTGCTTTGGTATACGAACAAGAAGACCACATAAAACCTCAATACCGTGAATAATGTTTCCTTTGTACTCCATAAACATGCTTAATATAACACAAATATGTTTTGCATATGTTCAGTCAGTCAGATACTTGTGTTCCACCACAGTAGGATGTGGAAAGGGTACCCAGTTATACATCAGCTACCTTTTCTGTCTTTTTTTAAGGTTGAAAATTTCATATTCAATAACTACTATGATAATACGAAAGCTGCAAAATCAAGTGCTTAAGTCAGAAATACCCACAATTGTACTAACAACCTTACTTAGTATACAATGTGCATGCAAAATATTTCTGTTCTTTCTCTCACTAAGACCGATCACAACAAACTTATCAGAACCGTCCTACAAGTATCAGGAAGGAAAGACAACTACCATAATTTCTCTGATGATCTTCAACTGCTCTGGTAGGAGTAAGAAGGAACTTCCTCCCATTTCCCCAAGGAGGCACTTAACCTGCTCCCAGGCTTGGTCAGCTCTATTTGCCTTCCCGCCTGTTTTATCAGGTGAGAAGGGAGTCACCAAGCAGAAAGGACAGAGGCAACTGAAGGCAGAACTAACTTACACAGACTACAAAAAAATATCCTTGCCCCTATTAATTTCTTGAATGACTAACTGCTCATGGAAAAATATAAATAGCTGCCAAATTGACCAAAATACTGACACTTGGGATGCCCATCTTTTCCCACTGGTGGGGAGAAGCCAAGGACTCTATCACACTTGGCAATACACTGGCATAAGTACCAACTATATGGATTTCTACAGGAGAACAAAACCTACAAGTGGCTGCACTATGTCAGACTAAGGCCTGTTTTGGCCCACTTTTCCCTGGTGACTGTGAACTGTTTCTAAACCCAGAGACTTCACATGTCTGGGAGAATCCCCATTTTTGATCCTTTGACCCTCACATCCTTTCCTTTATCTTCTTCTCTCCTCCCATCTACAACTACTTTTCATTTTTGTTTCACTGTACCCCTTCCTTTCACCAAGCCAGTTGTGGGGCTTTGTCAGGGATGCCTAGGAAAGAACACATAACTGGGAAAAACATACACAGTGCCCCCTCGAGGTATTTGCTCAGTCTGTAACCACTGACTGCCTGATGACTTCTAGAGTCAGATATGGTTTCTGGAGGTAGTCTTGATGGTATGAAATACACAGGCTGCACAATAAGGTCAAATTGCAGCTCCAGCTCTGTATCTTCAGTACTGACTCACCCACCGACCAGTGTTTCACAGCATCATAATTGCACTATTGATATTTTCAAATGCTTGTGTCTTATTTTTTATTTTTTGCATTTGTACCTATTACAACTGTTCAAGAGACGACAGGTCATTTCTTTTCTACAGTAGGTAAAAATTACATCATCATTTGCAGAAAATCAGTAGCATTGTTATTTTCACCCCTTAAAAGCACTACAAGGCTTCCACTCAGTAAGATGAGAACAGGTAAAGAAAATTATCTTCTTCCTCCACTTCTCATTAGTATACAAGCAGAATAAGGGCAGGCAACAAATAAATACAATTTAATAAGAGCAGTGTCTAATCCATTCATTTATTTGTGTAGAAGGGTCATGTTGCTTGAATGCTGCTGACTGATGAATCAGAATTGAGGATGAAGACGGGTCTATGACAACATACATACAATTTTCCAAGGCCAGATCATCTTTGCTAAATAACCATTACATAAACCTAACTTTGTCTGCTGCCCTGCAACACAGGGTAGACTGACAGAAAAGTAACCACTAGTTAGAAAAAAATGAAGGAATCTTTATATGAAGAGAGAGGCTTGCATAATATACTGGGTTGAAACAAAACCAATAAGTAAGGCACAAGAAATTTAGGACCAGAAAAAAATTGGTTTTATTTACTTTTGAAACAGACACTCTGTAACTCCAATGTACTGGTATATCACAGAGAACATTGTCTTAAAACACTGGCTCTGTAAATCATCATCATTCCCAATAAAATGCCAGAAAACAAGCAGCATAGCAAGGACTGAGGAAGGTAGGAGGAAGATGTATGATGACACCTGAGGAACGCAGATGAGCAAGCACTCAGAAAAAGAAACTGCAGTTGCCTTTCTTTCTGAAATTGTGTAATATTCTGTAGAACTAGACAGTTGATTTATTTTCCCAAAAATATGTGTAGTAGGAGTACCCCACACAGCTAATGCAACAGTCTCCTAAGAAGCTGTTTCTGTCTGTGCTGTTCAAAAGCTGGTAAAATAATTATAGCTGTAAACAGCAGCTACTCATTTAAAACACTATTACGACATGATGATATGCAAGCTCAACATGCTAAGATTTCAAAACCAAGTCGTTAGAAGATGACTCTTAAAAATTGAGTCATTCTGAATGTCTGTAAGCTTCTGCTGATAATGGTAAAAATTACCACCATATGTCCTTGTTCACTGGTGGTGTAACTTTGGGGGAGATAACCTTGGTTTACAGACAGTTCATGAAAGCCATCATCTTTCTGGCTATTAAAGGGGGATTCCACTAGTTCTGCCCCAAGCCTTATTTCAGTTTTGTGAAAAGCTAGATCTCTATGCTTTTTCAGGATATATCTTTGTATTGGTTTGGCACGGCCTGGTTTTAGGTAGCAGGGGGGCCACAAAGATGGCTTCTGTGAGGAAGCTGCTGGAAGCTTCCCACCACATCCAACAAAGCCAATCTCTGATGGCTCTGAAGATGGACATGCTGCTGGCCAAAACTGGGCCAATGAGAGAGGTTGGTAGTGCCTCTACAGTGATGACATATTTAAGAAGAAAATCAAAACAAAGTCACAAGATTTTGGGATTCTAGTCAGAGAAGAGGAGGAGGTGAGAACATGTGAGGGAAAATAACATGGTGACACCAAGGTCAGTGAAGAAGGAGGGGAGGAGGTGCTCCAGGCGCTGGAGCCGAGGTTCCTCTGCAGGCTGTGGTGCAGACCATGGTGAAGCAGCTGTGCCCCTGCAGCCCATGGGTCCAGATGGGATGTGGAGATCCACCTGCAGCTCATGGGGGAGGTGTCCATGCCAGGGCAGGTGGATGCCTGGAGGAGGCTGTGATCCAGTGGAAGACCCAGTGGAGAGAGAGGGCCCTTGCTCCCAGGCTGGAGCAGCCTGTCCTTGGAGAACTGCACCCCGTGGAAAGAGAGAGCCCAGCACAGCAGTTTTGGGAGGACTGTGTGCCCGTGGGAGGGACTCAGGTGCTGCAGCAGGTGCGGTGTGGCTGCTGCTCATGAGAGTGGACCCACCCCAGGGAAGTTCACGGAGAACTGTGTCCCATGGGAGGGATCCCATGGCCACACAGGGGAAGGTCTCATCTCCCTGAGCAGTGGAAGGAAATCTCAATGATGAACTGACCATACCCCCATGCCCTGTCTCCCTATGCTGTCAGTGGGAAGGAGGGAGGGGCTGGGGGGGAAAAGTGTTCTAAGGGCTTATTTTACTTCTCATTATCCTCTGATTCTGTTAGCAATAAATTCACTTCGCAATCTTAAAGTTGAGCCTGTTTCACTCTTTAAGCCCGGTCCTTATCTCACTCATGAAGCCTTCATCAATTTTTTGTCCTTTTCCCTCCACTGCCCAGCTGTGGCAGGGGAGGGTGAGTGAGCACCTCTCGTGGGTGCTTGGCATTGGGCCAGCATCAAACCACAACAATTTCTTATTTTGCCTTTGACACTACCAAACTTTAAGCAGCAGCTTTGTTCCATGTATGGAAAGCCTGCTCAAAATGAAGCACAAGGTTTTCTTGCTCACAGCTCCTGAAGAGAGATCTGGCGTCCTGTGCAAGGGGGTGGCACTTTACCAGCCACAGAAGCACGTGAAGGAGATGAGAATACAGATTTAAACACACAAGGCTGATTGCTGGGGAAATGCCCCAGGAAAATGAAGTTCCAATAGGCTTGCTAGAGTTTAGAGTCTGATGCTCAGGGAAGTTCACAGTGCTGGACTCCCCCAGCTGTGAGGATGGGGAGGGAAAAGTGTGGTGAGAGAGCCTATGAGCACTGTGAGAGAAAGGGACTCAGTGTCACTCAATGTCAGCTGAGGGTCTTCAGTTTGTGGTGAAGACAGATGCCCACACAGTGCAACACTGAGGTTATACAAGTAATGTCTAATAATCCTGAAATTAGTAAATAAATAATGGGGGGAAATTTTACAAAATTCACTTTTTGCTTTTCATATGCACGCTTTCAAGGAGACAATTTTGTTTATTGTAGCAGGAGTTAGAGGAAATAACTTTTTTAAAAAATTGTTAATAGAAAACGTCAAGCTACAAATCTGCTGCAGCTCCACAGAAAGCAATTTGTTAGCTCCTAGGAGGTTCTTGATTTCGTACCATAGTGAACAGATGAAGAGAAACAAAAAAAGAACAGGTCAGAGGTGGGTACAGACTATCTCAATTAGGAAGAAAAAATGAGGAAACAAACTAGCAATGAACAGGCTGGGCATGAAAAAATGTAAACAGAACAAGCAACTGTAACACCAAACCCAGTCATTTATTGCGGCTCTACTACTCAAATAAGGCCTTTGGCAAGCAATAGGGATAAAGTAGTATATTTTCTCAATGCTGAAACTGGTAATCTCAGAGGAGACAAATTAAAGGTCCTGGCAGCCAGGTTGATAACAATCAGCGAAAGAGAGGAAAAGGTGCTCTTAGGTTATAAGTCTTACCAATACTAACATTATCAAAGGCCTGCAGCACTGCCAGGTCTTGTAACATTTCCAACACATTTTCTAAAATGAACAGCAAATAAAGTTCTTTCCTAACAGGGCAGAAATCTAACATGTTGGCAATCTTATGCCTTCCCATATGATGATAAAAGTTCACTTCCATAACCTTTCTGCCACACTAAGATTATGACTTCTGGGTTTGCCCACAGAGTACAGCACAGAAATCACTAAGACAACCTGCATGTGTAGGACAATATGCTGTAGCACAGCTACACATTGCTCCTGCTCCTGTATCACCACTACTATTGGCAAGATGCTGGGGCTGGAAAAGCCTGATAGCTGAGGAAGAGTGCAAACTGAGCTTTGCTAGACTGTTTCCAAACTCAAGCATACAGAAGGCTCAGGTCCTCCTACTGCACTACTGCCTCCGGTGCTCTTGTAGCTGCAGTTAACAAAGGCAAAGATAAATGACTGTACACAATCTTAGAAGAGCTTTTCTCACCTTTGCTTTAACTGCTTTCCCCCCAAAAAAGTTACTTCCATGGTTAAAAAGAAGAAACTTTAACTAACTACCCCTGGTGGAAGCTGTGTAACAACAGTACAAAACTGTGAAAAAAAAAAAGCATGGGGGAGAAAGGGGCAAATAGAGCCTGAGTGTAAGAGTACTGGATCAGACTAAAAGCTTTTGCTCAGCACCATGACTCCAGTAAAGTGCTCATAAGTGGACTTCTGTGAAGAAACCTAAGGACAGTACAGGCATGTATGATTTTCCTACTGAATATGCATCCCAGTGTCTACCTGGCTTTTGTGGCTTGAGGTCTTTCATATCAGATGTCCTCTCAATCTTAGTCCATTTAAGTGGATTTTGGTTGACAAGGAGCTCAACGTAATCCAGAAACGTGAGCTCACAGCCCAGAAAGTCAATCGTATCCTGAGCTGCATCAAGAGAGGAGTGGTCATAGCAGGTCAAGGGAGGTGATTCTGCCCCTCTCCACTGTCTTGAAACCCCATGTGGAATACTGCTTCCAGCTCTGGGATCTCCAGCATAAGAAGGACATAGACCTGTTGGACAGGTCCAGAGAAGGGCCACAAACATGATCAGAGGGCTGGAGCATCTCTCCTATGAAGACAAGCTGAGACAATCATGGTTGTTCAGCCCAGAGAAGAGAAGTCTCCAGGGAGACCCTGGAGCACCCTTAGAGCACCCTCCAGTACCTAAAAAGGACTACGGGAGAGACAAGGGCATATAATGATAGGACAAGGGACAAAGGCTTTAAAGAGGAAAAGGGCAGATTTAGATTATAAGGAAGAAATTCTTTACTGTGAGGATGGTGAGATACCAGAACAGGTTGTGCAGAAAAGCTGTGGATGACCCATCCCTGGAAGTGTTCCAGGCCAGGCTGGATGGGGCCCTGAGCAACCTGGTCTAGCGGAAGGTGTCCCTGCCCGGCAGAGGGGTTGGAGCCAGATGGTCTTTGAAGTCTCTACTCCATCATTCTGTGATCTTTCATACCCCTTTGGTCTCCTCTAAGGCTGAGTCAGCCTTTAGCAAATACCACCTTCACATCCACATCTTCTGTCAAGGAATTAAATTACATTCTGAGTGCAGAACCACCTCATTTTATTTACTTTGAAACTGACTCCTGCAAGCGTTACATCTGCTACATGTCAGTCTTGTACTGGACAAGACAGCAAACATTTGATTTTCTTCTGCCCCTTTGATCCATCATTCAAGGCTCTGAATTTGCAATACTCCAAAAGTCTGAACCCATCAAATGTGATCACACTGGTATGTGGGTGAACTGCAATAATCAGCAAAATACCTCATAGAAGACAAACACAATTTGTGAAGTCACGATCTGCAATGCCTGGCATGGCTAAGATTCCTGGGATTCCTCAAGAGTCTTAAGGAAAACAAAGAACTCTGGTACAAGCCAAAAGCACATTTCTGCTTAGTTCAGTACCTCAACAAGCTGGACACGGACATCACAGAAGAACAAAACACTGTCATGGGGTTAACTCCCCTTGTTTTGTATCAGGTTCCGTTCTCAGGAGAGAAACTGTATGACAATAAATACATTCGTTTGCTCAGACATAAATGTTAGACTATTCATACAATATACTAAATAGCCAGATTCTGAGGATACCAAGGACATTTATGCAAATTCTCAAGAAAATTAACTCCAGTTAGTGCTGACCTACATTAAATCTGCATACTTTTGCTATTCGACCACTGCACCTCCCCTGTTTTTCCACTATATTTATTATAGGTCTGGACTACATATACCAATGATGCCTAAGGTTTTAACTTTTATATTTTTCAAATCCTGTACTGCTAGTGTAACTCTGAAGTTTCCTGTAGCTTGTTAAGTGCTGTTCTCTATGCTAAGGTACACATAATAAACCTCTCTAACTTGCTCTCCAAGGACATCTGGAACAAGAACTGTAAACAATCATTTTGGGGAGAGGGGGGCAAGACTGGGGAAATTACATCATTGGCTGAGTTCTGCTTGGTGAATTTATGTTGATATAAAAGTGTGAAGAACTTGTGACCCATCATCCATTTTGGGATCCACTGAGGCAGGACCCTCTGGAGCCCAAAGTGTGCATCCGAAGGCCTTTCAAATAAATACCACCTTTTTCCTTTATTCCTGTCTAGTCTCTGTTTCTAGGTAGCCATTTAAGGCATCACCTTAAAGCAGGAGTCATCATTTCTTTGTGTGCTTCCACAGCTACAAATGGAGTCTCATACTGATTACGGGTCCTGGAAAGCTACGGGGAAGCTTGCATTATAAGTTGTGCTCTATTATCTGCCAACAAACCCAGTTATATTTCAAGACAAAACCTGTTTCTGTGGCTTGAAAATGGTAGAATCTGCATCTAAATTATCTTCAACACTGAGTTGCAAGCTAGTATTTAAATTAAAAATTACTGTTTTATTCCTCCTGACAATAATTTTTCAGTTAAGAGTTTTGCTTTTGAAGTATAATTAATATATGTTAACTGCTTGAAAGAGGATAAAATCAAAGTGCATTTAGCAGCTTTATACTGTCCCATGTTGTAACATAAGAACTCTCTTCCTTTAACAAAAAATTGCTGATTTTACCACATGGAGTTCAGTGGTTATCATCACGCTTACAATGAATTTCAAACATTCCAACACACGTATAATCAACATGTGAATCCTTTTTTTTTTTAACACTAATACCAAGAAATTAAGGAAATGGTATCTACAAACAGTTCGAATGTTGTAATTTGTGTCTGCAGTTGCACACATACATTCACAATTGGTAAAATTTTAATACCAAGTTCACCCTACATTGTCTACATGCTCAAAGCTTAAGCAACATTAAACACTCAGCTGTTGCCTATGCAACTTCCATATAATGCACTTCCACAAGGACAGCACCTAATTGCACTTGCTCTTACATCAGACCGCATTTCTTTACTGTATCATTCTCAGCAGAATACACAGGCTCAGAGCAGCTTATGAGTATTTTTATTGGGGGGGAGCAGGTCACACTTTATATTGGCACAAATGCTTGGTTTTCACAGTTTCTGTCATCACTGATAGCACTTACAGGTAGGTGCAAGCAACGCCATAAACAAACAAGAGCTATATACACATATTTGGATTTAAACTGCTTGCTCATCCTCATATAGGACCAAGTAAAGCCAAACGTCATTCCTCTTCTCCTTTAGCTGACTGTGTCATTTGTTACGCTCCTTTCACTTTTAGCATAAACCAGCCTTCAGGCACTAAACAACACTGGTTGAATCACCAAGCACTGTTTATCACAAGCTCTAAACAAACACAATTTCTGTACAGAAAAACTGATATAAAATGCAAAAGGAGCTCAAATTTAGTTTAAGTAAACTTGTCACACGTATGTCTTGATTCCTGAATATTTTGACTGTAACCATCATTTGAGATACTATGGATACTAAAGATTTTACATAGGCTCAACCAACACGGACGCTTCATAGAAGGAAAATCCATGAGGTCCTGTTAAGCAAAACACCATCACTTCTGGTTCTGGAACTCCCTGAACTGTGAATTAATAAAGGCTGGAAGAAGCTGGAACAGGTTGCCCAGAGAGGAGGCAGATACTCGTCTCTGGAAACATTCAAGGTCAGGTTGGGCATTCAGGGGTCTGAGCAATCTGTTTTAGCTGAAGACACCCCAGCCCATTGCAGGGATGTTGGACTAGGCGAGCTTTAAAGGTCCCTTTCAAACCAAACCCTTCTATGAATCCGCGAGAAGTATCTTAGGGAGGTACCACTGTGCTTCTACACTGCTCTTACACTCATCTCAAGGTATGCTACCCCAACCACTGAGGACAGGACACCAGCCAGATGACCTTTGGCCTGATCCAACATCACTCACAGTCTCTCTCAAACAGCATCATGTAGAGTAGCAATACCAGTACTATCATGGCTTTTCTGAGTGGTTTACAACTATCCCAAAAATAAATGAGTTTAAAAAGGTCATACATAACACTAATGATTTACAACATAACAAATTCTAAAGTTTGACAGCACCTTACTGATGTAAAAAAATTTTAAGAATGTAAATCAAATTGTTTCTGAACGTCATATCTCATTTAGTCTCTTTACTTACTAACTATGAATAAACCTTACATATTTTTATTACAATAAATAATATCCAAGTAATAAAAAAGTAATACCCAAAAGGATCTTGTTAGGCTAATGTGCAAAATAAATACATAGAAGACATCATCTTTGCCTTAAAAGTACTTGATGTGGGCCAAGAAACACTAGATTAACAAAAGAATTGAGCACTAAATAACCTGAATTACTTGAGAGGTAGTTTGGAAAAGGTCATCTGAGTTCCACAATGATTTTGAGAAAAAAGTGAATAAGCAAATAGTATAACTGATGGCTGAGAGTCACCCTTTATATGCCCCAGGGTAACCAACTACCATCACTCAGAGAGTTTGATTCATCAAATGGGTTTAGCACTCAATCTTGTCAGCATATTTAAACAGCCCACAGCATACAATAATTCATTCTTCTGGCCGAAGCAAAAACACAAACAACTAAACACGTGGTCATCTTACACAACATTTGCAGAACAGGGAGGAGGCACCAAGAATGAAGAGCAGACAATTCAGCCATTCAAACACAAACCAAAACAAAATAAACCACAAAAGCCAAGCAAAACCAACCCTTACAACTAAAAACCAACTAAATGGAAGTATCAAAATTCTGATTCATTTTAGCAGTTAAAATCTCAACATCTGATTTACACAAGACATCGCACAGCAGTGAGTCTCAGTTTTCAAGTATAAAATACTGATCTCCAGGAAGCAGCCCTTCTTTTAAGACTTCACCACGATTCACACAGAATCAGAGTGAACCGGCTTTACCAATCAACTGAGAAGAACTGCAAGCTATAAAACACACCATTGATTCAGTACATGTCTGTAGACTATAACATTCCTAACACCAGTCTTCTGACATGCTTAGGCCAGTGTAAGAGAAGGAACCTCCATTTCAAAAAGAATTCCCTACTACAGAAAACAAAACCCAAACCCTACTTCCAGCCAGACACAAACTATACACTTATGACAGTATCTGGCGCTGAAATGCAGTTCAAAGAAGTCAGATATTAGAAAAAGCAGATGTGTCCATACTTAAGAGTCCAAAAAGTATTTTCAAGAAGACATTTTAAACATCCATTAGCATTAGACTTATGTTTAGGAAATACTTTCAAGAAAAGTAGGAGTTGGAAACTCTTTCTCATCTTTCACATGAGCCATCTCCTGCCTGTGCCTTTACCACTTACAAGTGCCACTCCAGTCCCAGTAATATTTAATCTTTGTGCATCAGGAATAATCCTACTTTTATGGATTATTTTTATGACTGCATAGTTTATGCAATTGGAATCAAACAACAAAAGATCTGGAAGTGTGTTACAAACTTTCCCACCAAAAGGAAAGAATTCAAACTAAAAGCAGACAAACAATGAACCAAAAGAAAAAGTTGAGAAATAAATAAAAAAAGCTAAAACAACATTCCAGGGAACATTACATACCTAAACCTCTCCCTCATCATTTTATTCTCCTTCTTTTAAAAAACAAAAGTTAATAATTTAAACTTTTGGTCACAGCAGATAAACAGTTTATGAAGTTATTTTTTAATGCTATGATATTCTACTAAATACAACAAAAAAGACACTCGTCTTTTGTAATCAACCAATTTCTTAAGATGCAAAATTGAAAATCTGCAGTAATAAGTAATTTCTTAAGTGCTTCAAGGAAAGTGTCTATACTCACCAGCACTGCCGCTTTCTGATTTTTCTTCTGATTGGTTTTCTGGAAAAAAAATAAACAGAAAAGGAACCATAATGTTTCTGTGTTGATTATTTGAAATTATATCTAAAATTTGGGTCTTAAAGTAAAGAATGATAAATTATGGTAAAATCACAATCATTGGATTTGATTAATGTTTATAAATTTACCTTCTGAGGAATAATTTACTACCAGGAGCAACAAAAAGAAACTCCTTTAGTGTCCAAACTCACAACTTAAATGAGAGAACTCTATTACACCTCTGACTGAGCTCTGCAAGAACTAAGTTACACAGTTAACAAAATCAGTAGTAGGATTATGTTCAAGCAATGTACAATATTCATTTATCTCACTGGTCAGTCTAGACAAACAAATATTTTTGTATATTACAAAAATAATCAAGGTTCAGCAAAAGAGTGTTCTTAACATTAGGTAAATTTCTGGCCTTGATCAACCTCTTCTCAACCATTACTACAGGACATGGGCGAATTTATTTCTTCAAGTTTTATCCTGCCTGATTATTTGTCCTCAAATAGTACTATAGTCCATTGGTATTTTTTGACAAATATTTGTACTTGTCAAGTACAACAAATACATATAATCAGAAACATCTCCTGTTCCATGTAGCAGAAAATCCTAAGTATGTATGGAAGAGAAACAGACACAGTGTTGCAAAGTGACTTGCAAAAAAAATTATCACTCCGGTGAATGACATTGTCAGATTCAGAAACAGCTTTCTGCAAGAAATTCCAATCCCACATTCCAAGAAATGCCTGCCAGTAGATGTATTTTGGTAATCTGACTTGTAACCCTTACTATGTCCTATAAAATGAAACCCCTACATTAACTTGTCAGTATTATATTTGACTGTTCCTTCTGTATTTCTCCTTTTTATGCATCCTGTGATGTAGAAAATAAAAAGAACAGTTTCACTTCCCTGAAACACAGTTAGAAATGGTAAAACAGACTTGTCCTCTGCTTTCAACTCAGGCAAGTTACAGCTGTCATTACAGGCTATTCACTTACAGGCAAGAGTGAATTACTGCTCTAACTCAGTAATTTTCGAGTTCAGTTAGGTTGATAATTTCTGCCATTTACAGGCTGGGTACTAACAGAACTGAAAACACGAAATATTTTAGAAAACCTTTTTCTTGCCACTGATTCCTGCTGGCTTTGAAAGCTTTTGCCCTCCTTTTCTCATTGACATGGCTTAAGAGCCTGAGGACTAAATGCAAACATAAAATCCAGTATCTTACAGCTCCTTCTTTCTTTATACCAGGTGGTTGTCATAAGTCTTAGCAGCTGAATGCACCTTTCTCTGTGAGAAACAATCATTCTACAGCCCTTTCTCAGCTATGAGTATTCACAAAGTGAGTAAAGATCCCCACCAACTTTCAGACATACATCCAGGATAGCCTGTTTGCAGAAAACCAAGTATTTTCTTGTTGACATTATTTTTTGGGCATATTTGGCACATTTACAGCATAATGTAAAATAAATGCGCTAAAATAAATACCCTAACTCAATTGTAACTTAACGAAGGAAACAGTACACACACAAGAAGCAGAGGGGAGGGGATGTAATACAGAACATACAAACATACAAAGATATGAACGCCTGTTTGGACTGAGAAGTGAGATGCAACTGGACTTAAAGCTGTTCAATTTTCAACTCAGTTTCAATGGAAGACCAGAGCTACCTTGCCGAAACTATTGCCAAAGACATCACACTTGACCTTTGCTAAAAGCATCTCTGATTCCAATAGCAATAAATGTACCTCATGTCTACAAGGAAAGTGTGTGTGTTTGTATCTGCCCTCAACAGCAGAGACAAAGAACCAGACAAAATTCAGTCCTGCAAAAAAATGGTGTTTTTCTTCCTCATTGTTAGACAACTCAGTTTTGTTACGATTAGGTCACAAGTCTCTGCTTTAAAAATCTTCTCAGTACTAATATCGTGAAGAAGGTAAAGGAAGTTGTACTATGTCTACTTAATATATTTCATTAATGCAGACTGCTCTGCCTCCTCTAAAACATGCAAGAGTTGATAAACAGCCCTGATAAATGTCAACAGACGCAGGTTGGTCAGCTGGGGTTTTTTGTTGTTAGTGGGTTTTTTGCTGTTTTGGTAGCGGAGTGGTGGTGTGGTGTGGGTTTTTCACACATACATCAGTGACATCAGTTAAAAAAGGTATTTTAAAACAATTAAGTATGCAATCACACTGATTCCATTCTAACAGATCATATATCTGTGTGCTATATCCTCAATTGTTTAAATTTGTACAGGAATTAACAGTCTGTAGTTTAAATAACAGAAATTAAAATAAAATTAGTTTGTCCCTGCCAGCCAGCTGAACCTGCTTTAAAGGTATTTTTTTTAATCCTCCAACAAGCATATGAAGTAATTAAATAAATATAATTTCCATTTTTTTTGAGATGGAGAAGGGGTATGATATAAGCAACTGCAATTGTTTTTTAAATGGACTGTATATCACAATAATAAACACATAATTTTAAGCCATCAAAATGATGCCTGTAATTAAACTAGCTTGAGTCACACATTCTCCTTTTCTGATCAAGGGTTTCATCTTTATGATCCTCAAAAATATTTGGAAATTTGCATAAATACCATAGATGTGGAAGGCTGCTGTTGCTTCTATTTCTTTTGATCATGAGGCTACTGATAGGTTTTCTGCTTCTGCTAACAGTCCAGACAAGACTGAAGTACATAACAGAACAAAGAAGCTATGAGCAAGGTCTGGTGACTGGAATGTGCGGTTAAGTGACAGCCCAGAGACAACTGGAAAGTACTGTTAAAGTAGACAGGTAAATGTCAAAACTCCTCAGCAGGCTGCACTAAGATGGCAGAAGAGTGAGGGTGTTTATTTCCTAAACAACAGTTTGATGAGCAATTTCAGAATTCAAACATTTATCTAATAGAATTGGAAATAGCATTACAAGGCATCAAGATCCTGAGCACACTGTATTTTACTTAAAATAATTAAGTGTAATTAAAGAAATAACTGCTTTAATGAAAGATTTTTATTAGGCTTTGTTCTCTTCACATTTCTTTAATGGTTGGATATAGCTGATATTTAAAAATACATATATACAACATACAAAATAAATAACCTCTGAATATTCATTTTCACTGTAAAACAATCACACATTGTATGTTATATGGTAGGTAGGATTCATATACAAACTCAGAAAAGGTCCTACATCTATGAGAAGCTGTATAAAGGAAAAAACCCCAACAATTCAAAAGCATGGGAGAATTTTCAAGGAATGTGGGAGTAAAGGAGCTCTTCTTGGGTATATAGGCAGAGTTACGTGTATCATTGAATAAGAACACAAAAAAAATTTTGACTGTCATTAACTGAATTTCTTAAGGAGAGAAGGCTCTGGACACTGAAGAAAAACAAAACATTAAAAGCCAGCAACGTTCTGTGAAGCACGAAATGGTGAGACAATTCATGCATGAATGCTGCTCCAAAGCAAAGCTCTGCTATGTGTTCTGTCAATGGAATTCTCTGAACAGTTTTTACTTCCAGTGAGATGGAAAGAGCATGAAAGAATTTAAAGATGCAAAAATAGACATTACGGCAATCCCACTTATGAAGGGGGAGTTGTGAAGATATATTCAAAATTTAAATAAAATGAATCATCTCATCCAACTTTACAGAAATATCTTATACTTTATTTGTGTCTACAGTGTAAAATCTTCTCCTCCACCCATCAATCCTTTACAGTCTGGGATGCAATTGCCTGCCAAGGTCTGTGTTTTCACAAGTCATATTAGTAGCACATTTTTCCAAAAACCAGTTCAGGAAGAAACTTCTATCATTATCTCTAACAAAGCTGGAATTTTATTTATATTGAGATCCAGCAAACTTAAACTACCTGCTGGCAGAAAAATAAGCATCGGGCAATTAAAGCAGTAAGGGAAGTAATGTATAATCATAATCAGAAAAGTTTGTTGTCAAATGTTTTACAAAAGTGTCTTCCTGTTCCTTCAATCAAGAAAGAAACTGTTAAATTACAGCATTATCTTATGATAGAGCATGTGCCAGTGGGAAGGTCAGAAAACAATTTTAACCAAATATACCCTATGTATCAGGCCCATGAATTGCCCCTAGATAGTTTCTAGCTATATGCACGTAAGAAAAATTCATTTTGTTCTATAAGACACATTAAAATATATGCAAAATCCTCAGCTTTTCACCCGCCAAAAAAATTACAGCTATGATAGCTGATGACAAAGATAAGATAAAATGACTGGAAGCACAAATAGCATTGTTGCATAGCAACTGTTGATGTACATATGGTGATGTTTATGGAACAGAATGTAGTTCATATTTAATGCAGAAATAATACCAAAACCAGCCTAGACAGCAAGACCTAGACAGCAAGAGACAAGTGTGCTTTGGATCCCTCTGCAGACATGACGGAAGCCATGCTTCCCACCAGCTTTGCTACACTCATGTTCAGGAGTGCCACCACTCAGCGATTTGCCCAAAAATGAAGACAATGCAAAGTCCACATGTGCAACAGCCTTGCCAAGGAAGTAGGGAGATACTTTGCAACTACGACTTTCGGAGTACTCCATACTATTTACTGGGGCTATTTTGAAATACAGAAAAAAGAAAAGAAAAAATAAATGGGAGAAACTCCAGGGTAATCCAAAGAGAAGATGTAGCATGTGTGAAAGCCAGCATAGGCCAGATTTTTAACAGTATCTGGGTTGGGAGCCACTTTACTCAGCTTTATATTAGCTCAGGTACACACTGCAGAAGAGCAAGAAACTGCAATTCATTAGACTTTGAACACAATAAATTGCACCTTAGAAGAGCCTACTGCTGCCCATTAACTAATATGGGACCACCAGAGATGCGGACATTTACAATGAAAGAACTAAAGGATTTCTTATGATACTACGAGTAGGAGAAGCAAGTTCAGTTAAAACAAAGCAAAACAAAACCCACAGAAAATCCATTCAGAAGACTAGAAATTACATAATGCAGAAAATATTAAATTACTTGTCAATTTTGATCTTTTTTGCTTGTTCTAAATGACCTGGTGAGTCAATGTGAAGTGCTGAATTATCCAGAATATGTAAACTCCCTACAGCATCTTCCAAGATCACAGCATATTTCAGAAAGGCCATCAAAAAGACAGTCACTACAACATAAGAATCTCAGGGTTGAAGGATGACACAGAGAATAGATCTTAGGGAATTCAAAGTGCTCAAGAAAAAAGAGTGGAGGAGGGAAAAAGTCACAAACCCACAATCAAAAAAACCCCACCCTATACAAAAAAACCCCCACTGCTTTATGCCATTTGTTCCACTTTATTTAAGTCAGTCCTCAAGAAGGATATTGACTGAGAGCAATAGTGCATGAAGCACTTTTTTATCCATATTTCATTTGCCTAATTCCTCAATTGCACCCTTCAAGATGCATGACATCTGCAGTTGCACATCAGCTTAATCTTGGTCAACAGTTCAAAACTGATATATTGCCTGTGTTACGTGGTGCAGTTTAAAAAAGCAAAAGGAACAAGATGCTTTTCATAAAAAAATACACTAATTACAATATGAAGACAAATACTGGTCTGTGAACCTAAGAATGAGTGAATTTCAATTTCCTATGACTGCCTTACTGATGTGCAAAGATATGTAAGTTTTTATTGAGTGTTTTTCCATGGTCAGTACAGTGGTTTTTTCCATGGGGATTTTCTGGCATCAAATAGAGTAGCAGCCTTTCTTTCAGCTGGGACATTTGTACAGTCCACTCTTCAGACACCTGTTTTCACACTAGCCATAATGCACTTTGAGATTTGCTGAAATTAGACAGGGAGGTCAAACCATATCACCACATTTAAGCACATGAGAGTGACCTCAGAAACATGGTACCTGTAAGGAATTTGATTAGAATTTGGAATATCTGTGTCATGTTCATTTTTAAAAGCAAAAAAAAAGTCAGGCAAGAAAAGCACAATAAAGTATATTTTTGATTATACTGTCAACACCAACTTAAACACAACAGCAAACAATTTTAGCCATTTTGCATTTAAATCAGTTTCAGGAAAACTCATTGACTGCATGTTATACTTGCTAATCTCAACAAAACCAATTTTGACAGGGTCTATGCTTATTCAGTGCTTCATTCCAATAATTTCTCATGTCACTAACTACCCTTTGCTCCCAGTTAATATAATAACTTCTACTCAGTAGATCCATGGTCCTCAGATAACTTTTTCTAGTTGTTAAGAAATGTAAAATTTTTAATTGATTAAATAAAAAAAATTGACAGATGAAAAATCAGCATTCTTATAAAACTGTATTCACAGCAGAGACCAATTCGAGGAGAAAAAAACAAATACCAGCTCATACAAAAAATACATAGGAACAAAAACTTTTTTTTCAGTGAAAACCCTAAAGGAGAAGGTACACAATGTACTGCACCCTGTATTGCATTCCACATTCACTCTGTTCTCTTCAGCAGACCCAGAGCTGAAACATACATTATAAACCTGAAGAACTTAAATCAGTTGCTCAATCACTCCAAGTAAACAGACAGACACAAAAAAATTACAACAGTGTTACCTACGCAGAAAACAACAAAACAGCCGAAATCTGATCTCTGAGTCTTCTGTCTTTTGCAGCATTGAGTTTTTTGAAACCAGACATACTGGAATCATAACAACTTTAATTCTAACTTACCTACTGAAGTTTCTGTGAACACTGTTAAGGTCTGTCCTCCCACACTTTGCAGAAGAAATGGATGCTCCCTTGGTGCACTGACTGAAGCAGGTTTTCCTCCAATATCATTGATGTTTGCAAGCTCTTCATTCAAAGTAAATGACACCTAACAGTCACAATTGCCATAGTGTTACTAAACTCAATTACACTGTTTCACAAGTTATGGGGAAACAAAAAGAGAGAAAACACAAGTAGTACAGAACATTTCTATTTCAAAAATAAAGAGTGATATAAGAGTCCTTCTGCACTGATCTCTTGTTGAAATACAGAATTCAAAGTTTTCGTGTACTTAAAAAAATTTACTCAACTTCTAAAAAGTTTTAAATTACTTCCTCCTGAAGTCAGAGAACAATTTGATTTTACTTATTAAAATATAAGGCATAATAGGTTTTCAGCCATTGCTCAGTAAGAGCACTTAAAAATGTTTCACACAGCCAGCTGAGTTCCAAAAAATGTTCTGAAGTACCACAAGTGTCACTAGCCTGGGACTCCTGAATTGCATATAGCCCAGAAGAGGCTTAAACACAGCCCCTTTGCCATGTTCACATTGTATGCTCAATACAGCAGCTAAGGGAGGGGGGAGCAGATAACCAGAATCCCTAGACACAGGCCACAGCCAGGAACTAAGAGAGGGATATTTCACACCCAGCACTGCGTGCTTTTCCTGTGCATCCTCCTTAGCCTTTTGTACTAACACATCTCAGTATGTGTGAAGAGAAGGTCACTACTACACTGCTTTCAGATGGGTAAACAGTGAGGGAACAGAGAGACCTCATGCAAGTCCCACAGGCACCTATGGGCAGAGCTATGAAGAGAATTCTCTCCTCCTGATCCTGTGGTACAACGCTTCACTACAGGTATAACAAAAAATATCTGACATTACAAACCAGCATGTTCTAAACAATTTTTAGAATTCAAAACATAAACTTTAGCAATTACTTACTTCTGTTCTTCCTTGATTTCTGAAAAAGAAAATATTTAATATTTAATAAATATATAAATATTTTAAAATATTTAACCAAGTTTCCAGAATGTAATTACTCCAGTTTAGCTTTCTGGATAAAAAAAGCAAATTCTAATTCTACTTTTGTTATTCATCTTCACTCCTGAGCGCTCAATTTTTTGTTATGCTGATGCCCAAGAATAAATGGGAAAAGTCAGCATGTGAGAACAGAAGCAGCAAAACAACACATGTAAATAAAACAAAATTCTGCAGTTAGGTTTCCTTAAACCTAGGAAATCAAACATCACATAATGGGACAGAGTGACTCTCCAGTATAATTTTGTACGATTTATATTCCTAATCACTACACAAGCAAATACTGTTCATGTATCAGAGGAATATGCACACTGTTGGCAAGAAACAGGATTACGTCTTAGAGCAGGTGCAACATATTCTTATTTTACTGCAGGTAACTTCTAAGAAATGCAATCAGTAAATGTAGAGTAAAGGCTTACTTGACAATCCTTAGTTTTCCCACTTCACCTCTTCCTGAAGCTTTACTCCACTGTTGTGACAAGTATTTGGGGACCTAAGAAAAGACAACAGATTTCAAGAAAAGCAGATTTTAAAATTCTATACTAATTGTGTACATGTAAATACTTTAAATGCTGTTACCCTGACCACTTCAGAATAAAGCATGAGCTAAATATAGTAGACAATAGAGAGCCATAGATGGTTTTGGTTGGAAGAAATCTTAATAGTCACCTAGTCCAAACCCCCTGCTATGAGCAAGGACATCTGCAATTAGATCTGCTCAGAGCTCCATCCAACCTGACTTTGAATGTTTCCAGCGATGCCACATTCACAACTTGTCAAGGCAACCCATGCCAGTGCCTCATCACCCTCATCATAAAATATTTCTTCCTTACATCTAGTCTAAATCCACCCTCCTGTCACTTAAAACCATTACTCCTTGTCCAACTGCTATAGGCCCTACTAAAAAGTCTGCCTCCATTTTTCTCATCAGACCCCTTGAGGCACTGGAGGGCACCTGTAAGGTCTCCCTGGAGCCTTTTCCTCTCCAGGCTGAGCAGACCCAGCTCTCTTGATCTGGCTTCAGAGAAGAGGTGCTCCAGATCTGATGATCTTTGTGGCCTCCTTTGCAGCTACTGCAGCAGGTCCATGTCATTCTTATGCTGGGGGACCCAGAGCAGGACATAGCACTCGGGGGCAGGTCTCACCAGAGGAGTAGAGCAGAGGGACAGAATCCCTATCCTTGAGATACTGCCCACACTGCTGCAGCCCTGGACAGAATTGGCTTTCTGAGCTGCACAGTGCTGGGTGATGTCCAGTCTCTCATCTATCAGCACTCCCAAGTCCTTGTCCCCAGAGCTGCTCTCAGACCTTTCCTCCCTCACCTTGCATTGATACTAGTGGATGTCCCAAGCCAGGCGCAGCAGCTTGAGCTTGGCCTTGTTGAACTTTATGAAGTTTACGTGAGCCCGCTTCCCGAGTTGTTATATACATATACATATACATATATACACATATATATGTGTGTTAAACAGAGCAAAGAGAATAATGTAGCACAAAAATAACACCAACGTAGACTCTCAACCTCAATCTCAAATACTACTAAACCAATCATAAAAGGCAGAAAAAGACCTGCATCATATTCTTAAACTAAGGAGTCTCAGTATTTTAGAGGTAAAACTATTTTTAAATATCATAAGAAATTACCATCTCTCTGGAAAAAAAAAAAACACATCAAGCAACCAATCTCAGTGATGAGAAGTTGGGCAATTTCAAATCAGAGACCAAAAAGTGCTGTGAAGGGAAGGCTTAGACTCTGGGAACCTCAGACCTGTTGAGCAGCAGACCACAGCCTACTGCCACCAGACGTTCACTCCTCCAACAGCTGAACCACCCTAGGCAAATCTGCCTCCCATCACTCATTCCCAGCTCTTCACTGCATTGGGCAAAGTCTTTGTACACCTGGTCAGCATATAGAAAGAAGAGACTGATCTAGCTAGGAGGAGTGGGTGACTTCTACATTTTAGCTGTGCTGATTTTGTGTTTAGCACGTGGAAAAATCAAAGCAGCTCCCCAGCCCATTTTCCTGAACAGCTGCACAAAGTAGTGGTTAGTCCAGAGACAGGAACAAGATCTGCAAAATGTGAGGATTAAAAGCTGCTGAAGTGATGTTAACTCACCTACACACAAATTCCTTCAGTCCCAAAGGTTATGGTATCTGCAGCATTGGGTGACCTGGTCTCAAAATGGACAATAAAGGCCTCTTGGAAGTAGAGCATTCTTCAGAACTTTACGATTCTTTATTGGCACAGCAAAGTTTGTCTTGACTTATACACTCTACAGCTGCTGAAAACATCTGTGCCCACGTAGAAAAACGGTATGAGGCACAGCCAGTAAGAAAGAGAAATGCCTGTTCCAAGAACTTGCTGACAAAGAGCAACCTCCTAACTTCCCGAAGCTCAAATTAAATTAACTTTGCACTTCTCTTTTCTTACAGAACTCCAGAAGATATCTTGGAACTGGTGCTTAGTTAGCACTTACCTTTAGACTCACAGCGCCCCATGAAGTATGTGGAATAACTACAAAATCCAGAAGTCCTCCAACTACTCAGACAAACTAAATGGCAGTCCGGGTTCCCATGAAGTTCAGTTTTAGTCAAAAATACCACAAAAGCACAACAGAAAGCCATGAATTGACACAATCTATTGATATATATTTTTTCAGTTTTCAAAGTGGTAACTTTCTAAAGCAGATTCTGTGCCAGATCAGACATAGTTTTCTTTCTAAAGTCAAGATAAATGCTATGATGTGCTCCAGCTGATTCAACAGAAATATTATTATGTGCTTGCACCTAATCTGTATTTATATTGCCAGCTAATAAGGCAGATGCACATTCAGTATGAGTGGACAAGGAGTGAAGGGCTCTCATGGTGTTAAAATCACTGATTAGCTATACAATACATTCAGACTGCGAATTTACTCAGATTAAGAGGTTGCAGATCAATCGTACTCCTTTCAGCTGCATGGGAAAGTCTCAAAGAGTGCATTTAATCATCTTTCTACTGGCCTACCTGCAGTCGAGGGCTATGCAGGGAAAGACAAAGGGTTATGAAGGGCTGTGATCAAAAGATTACTTCCAGCTACCCATAGGTACTTCGGATAAAACCAGGTGCTACTTACAAACAAACAGGCTAATGACGTAAACAATCAGGAAAGATTAAATAAAGTCTTAAATGCTGTAGACATCTTATTTTGCACCTTTCTTTTACCTTTAGCATAATAAAAGATTAACGTATGGAAAACAATTTTCAAAACCTCAACACTCCTGAAAGAACACACAGAAAACAAGAGCAACCTGTCTTTACAGGGCAGAATTTTAAAAGATTCAATAGCAAGATTTTGAAAAATATATACCCACAGAAAGAGTGACCTGTGGACAGAGCGCCTGCCCGACTGAGAGGCTACTGAACATAGCCTTTCAGGGCAAATGCCCTTTATTCTGGGATTTGTAGGTAAGAACACTCTTCTCTCCAAAAGAGAAAAAAATACAATTTAATCACTAGAACAAATCCGATGTACTAAGGAGCATCACTTCAAGACCTCTTCCCACTGCTGTTCTCCTCTTGCTACTCACATCACACAACCGCCCAGGCTGCAGCACACAAGGCACCCTGCAGGCAGTGTAGGACACGAGGGCCCCTGCTCCACTCAGCTTTCAGCTCAGGCTCAGCTTCCTACCTGCCTTTAGAAGGGAACACACAAGCAGCCCCTATCCGTAAGAAACTACTTCCACTTTTGTGTAAGAAAAATTAATTAGCTCTTTCTCTATAGAGCAATGCATATGCAGTGCATACAACATAAGCTAAGGCTGATGTCAGGTTCTATGTTTTAATTTTTCTTTGAACATACAAAAAATAATTAAATAAAGATATAATCTTTCTAGCTACAGAACAATGCAGCAGATTAAATAAAAAAACCTGACCAACACACACAGGGAACAAGAAATTAACAATTCTAATGGTTAACACTAAATGGGCTTCACTTTACCACAGGTACATAACCAAATGTTCTTACTATTTCTCTACCATAGCTCTCACTGAAAAGACAGAAAAAAAAACCAGTTGCTTTCTGGATTTGTACTAAAGCAACTCACTCTCTTTATGGTACCTCCTTTTACTGCTCGTGCTTCTAAAATACTCATCCCTTCATTTTTTTATTGCCTGTTAAGTAGTCTCTCTGGAATACTTCCTGAGCTAGCACAATGCATGCTAAAAGGAAATCAAATAAGCCAGGTTTTTTATTCCATCAGAACTGAAAGCTCTCTCCCTCAAAGGAAGGATAAATTCAGCCTTGTTGTCGTAGCTAGTGAAGATATAAAGTACAGGTACTATGTACTGTCTTTCCTCTGAGTGTGTTGGAAGTCCTGCTAACAGGAGTGGTTGTTTCCAAGTTCAAGTCTAAAGAAGATCAAAGGATGAAATCCTGAATATCCCATGTTATGGTCTGTCAGTGTTAGTATCTTTCCAATATTTTTTTACTATCATTGATATACAAGAAGACAGACATAAGTTCAGAACATATGCGTGAAGGATGACATAAAGGTTTAATTACAAGAGTAATACTTAAGCTTTCCTTCCAGTCCTGTTTTCTCATTAAACAGAGTGGCACCAACTCTAAGCACACATATGCTTGAAAATTCCTTGCTTCAGAAAACATCAAACTGTATCAGACTAAAGGACAAGCAAGTTCAGTGTCCTGTCTCCAAATGCAGCCAATGGCATTTACTTCAGAAAGAACAGACGAAGAAAATATATTTCCCCAGCACACTTTTCTAATTTCTGGGACATTTTAATAGACATGGGGCATGGCAGCATATTAATTTTTTAATCACTCAGTTCAATTTTCTTGCTTGACTTTGACTAATGGTGTTTGAGCTTCTGCGAAGTTTTGACATTCACAACTTCTTATTGCAAGAAGTTTCAAAATTTAACTACATGTTGTGCAAAATAGTACCTGCTTTGCTTGCACCAAGCCTCATCAGTGAATTAATCTGACACACCTCTAATGGTGTTCGAACTGACTCTTTCCTATTCACCTTTGCCTATTTACTTATGCCTCATCCACCCAAGATGTTACTCATTGCTTCAGACTTCTACAAGATTTACAGATTAATCCTCTTGCCAACCTAAGAGGTAACAAGGTATTTAGGAGTTCCCTCCATAGCCATCATTCCTTGCTGCCAAGACCAGACCTGGTGCTCTCCTCTGCACTGTTCCCAGGTCCACTGTGTGCTTTCCACAGCAGGGGGGATGAGACCATGGCGACATAGAGCATTTCAGATAGAGGCAACATGATGGTACAATAATATTTTCTCTTTTGTTTTCTGTATCTTTTGTAATCATGTCCAATGTTGACTCTGCTCATTTGACATGACGTTCTTATACAGTTATCCCCATGTACTGAAAAAAACACTCCTGAGTGACAACAACCAGCAGAAACCTAACTGCTGTGTACATATAATTAGGATAGTTTTTCTCTATGCATGCCAGATTAGATCTTTCAACTCTTAATTTCATCTGCCATTTTATCATCCTGTCACTCAGTATGTCATGATCTACTTCTGCAGCTTTCTGGTGTCAGCATTCATTGACAGTGCCCTGGATAAGCTACTACAACTAGAGCACTGCACAGTGTTCACTGTTGTTTCCTGACACCAGACACTCAGGTGTCTGTAAAGAGGAAGCCAGATGCAGTGACCTGCCCACCAAAAAATCTGCACAGCAAAGGAAGTCTGAACCCCAAATCATTTT
The DNA here is from genome assembly GCA_013396875.1 of Vireo altiloquus. Taxonomy (NCBI): domain Eukaryota; kingdom Metazoa; phylum Chordata; class Aves; order Passeriformes; family Vireonidae; genus Vireo; species Vireo altiloquus. Next base: position 892,750 of record VZRF01008712.1, read on the forward strand.
TAAAAGCCTCAGTAAGAAGTCTTGGTAGTTTAAGTATGATGGTGTTACACCACCCTCACCATCCAGGACTAGTATTTGGGTACCACCCTGTCCCCACAGGTTCTTTCAAGTTGATGGACTGAACCTATTCCCAAAGGAGGAAGGGGAGGAAGCAACTGTTTCTACCAAAACAGCAACTGTTTTTCCCAGGTCTAGAAAAAGAGGAGCACACCCAGGGGGGACTCAAAGCAGGCGGGGCACATGCTCTCCCACCGGCTTCAAGTCCCCTCTTTCTGAAACAATGCCTGGCGTTGGTAGCAAAATGTCTTGACAGCAAGACACTCACTCCAGGGAACAGAGTAATGCCAGCCTGTTAGTGGTGGCACCAGACTGGAGTGTGGCCCTGCACCCAGCAGGCTGGATTTGACACCCTCGCGACCTTTTCACAGCCCCTCCACTACAGCTGTATTTCACGAGCACCAAAGGGAGCTGTAATGACAAGACAATGGCGTTCACTTTCCTTGTTGGATGTGGACGGTTTTTTAACCAGGATGTGAATCTGGGTACACTCAAAACATTTCCCAGCTCTCAAAGTTTGGGGAAATAAAAGTTATACTGCAATGTTTGTTGCTCGTCACAAACCACTAGCACGGACAAGGAGGAGATGTTTTACTGCGAGGGTGGTGAGACACTGGCACACGCTGCCCAGGGAGGTTGTGGATGCCCCATCCCCGGAAATGTTCAAAGCCAGGCCGGATAAGGTCTTGAGAAACCTGGTGTAGTGGGAGATGTCCCTGCCCAGCGCAAGGGGGTTGGGACTGAATGATCTTTAAGGTTCATTCCAATCCCTCAACATTCTGATTCTGTGACAGCTGCCGGTAGTCCAACTTTCCCTGCGGTGTCCCCCTTTACTCATCAGGCACCCGGGCCTAGCCCCGCGTTGTCCCCGAGAAGGGGAACAGGCACAGTGGCTGTCCCGGGCCACAGGGCGAGCCTGACGCGGGCAACCCTGGCCTCACAGCGCCCATCCCATGCACGGCGGGGCGGGGACGAGTGGAGGGGCCCGGCTGCCACAGGCCGCACTGGGCCGGACTCGGGGGCGCGGCGGCGGCTCCTCACCTTCACCAGCCACATGCCCGTGTTCTGCTTGGCGCCGGTGAGGTCCAGCTCGCCCTTGTCGCTCATGGCGGGGCAGCGGCTGGGCCGGGCCGGGCGGCGGACGAGACGAGCAAGCGGCGAGCGCGGCAGCGGAGCACACCCGGCACACGGCGGCCTGTGAGGGACAAACCTCCTCCGCTCGCAATGCACGGCGGGGCGGGCCCTCGCTGCGTCGGGGTCGCGGGTTCGGGTCCCCGCCTTGGCGGGGCCGTGGGAAGGGGTGGGAGGCGGTGGCGGCTGCAGAAAGTTCTGGTATCACAGAATATCCAGGGTTCGGCACCAAGGATCATCGAGTCCAACTTCCGGCCCTACACTGCGCCATCCCCGAGGGTCACACCATGTGCCTGAGAGCATTGTCCAAATGCTTCTTGAACTCTGTCAGGCTTGGTGCTGTGACCACTTCCCTGGGGAGCCTCTTCCAGTGCCCAACCACCCTCTGGGTGAAGAACCTTTTCCTGGTATCCAACCTAAACCTCTCCTGACACAGCTTCAGGCCATTCCCTCAGGTCCTGTCACAGGTCACCACAGAGCAGAGATCAGTGCCTGCCCCTCCACTTTACCTCACTAGGAAGTTGTAATTGCACTGAGGTCTCCCCTCAGCCTCCTCGTCTCCAGGCTGAACAGACCAAGTGACCTCAGCTGCTCCTCATACGCTTTCCCCTCCAGGTCCTTCACCATCGTCATTTCCCTCCTTGGGATACTCTCTAACAGCTTAATGTCTTTTTTATATTGTGGCACACAGGACTCAAAGTGAGGCAACATCAGCACAGAGCAGGAAGTTATTCCCTCCCTGTACCAGAAAAATTATCTCAGCATGCTGAGGAAAGACAGCAGCATGCAAATGATTCAGGGGAACTGGAGGAGCAGCCTAGAGAGAGGAGGCACTACCATGATAGTGCTCTTCTGTATGGGAGGGAAATAGTGGGTAGAGGAGCAGCTCCCGGGAAAGGGGTCAGAGCATCACAGTGTGCCCAAAGGCCACGAAAGTGTGGAAAACACAGCTGGTGAATCATTTACTGGGAATAGAAAGTAAAGAACTAAGCTTAGCTTTCCAGAAAGGGAACTCATGAGGAAGTGTTGGAACAAGCTGTCCGAAGATAGGATTGCATCTCAGACACTGAAAATGTCCTATGTCAGCAGAGAGAAAGCACCTGCCCATCCTACTTTGAGATGGGGGTATTTGGCTTAGAAAAACACAAACCCATGTTTTACAACTGTCCCTATCCCTGAGGAAATTTTCCCACTTTGCAGTTTAACCTTGTTATTTCTCTTCTATCCATTGTGGGCACAAGAAAGACATGGACATGCTGGAGACACTGGCACAGGTTACCCAGAGAAGCTGTGGATGCCCCATCCCTGGCAGTGTTCAAGGCCAGGTTGGATGGGGCTCTGAGCAACCTGGTCTCGTGGAAGGTGTCCCTCTCCATGGCAGGGGAGTTGGAACTAGGTGATCTTTAAGGTCCTTTCTAATCCAAACCACTCTGTCATTCTATGGTATAGAAAACACTTTATTATCTTCCTCTCTTCTTTACTTCATCCTTTTACTGAGATGTAGCCCTTTGATTTGCCTTCTCTTATACTAAATAGCTTCAGTGTTTTCAATTCTGTCTTACAGATTTATTTTCTAGACCTCTGGTTATGTCCATTGCTCTCTGAATTTTCCCCAATACAAGTTTACATCCTCTTTGAAGTCTAGTTGGTCGACAGTGAAGGTTATACTACATCTGAGACTGTACCAGCAGCAAGCAGAGGGTTTTTTCTGGTATAATATGCAAGAAATTGCTCACCTGGCTCACAAAAAACGATCTCAGTATTTCATCTGAGATATGATAGTCTGCCTTTCTAGTTACAGGCAAGCATCTAGGGAAGAAAATGCTTTTATATATATCTGAAGCAATAACAGCTAACACTGAACTATTAGGGTGATTAGGATTAATTGCATTTAAAATTAATTACATTTAAAAATTATTTTTATTTTTATATTGGAACTGTGTTTTTCTGAAGAACTCAGCTGGGAGGGTGGATAGATCTCATATTGTTAGTCAACTTCCTCTGAAAATTCAGTTTTCTTTAAGACAATCTTACACAGACAGATTAGAGATTCCCCAAATGCTAATAAAAATGGAAACAGGTGCATCTCAACAGTTATAAGACCAGCCCCATTTTCTGGGACTGTGCCACTCCCAAATATTGTGGGTCTAAGACCCTTTGGTTTTGTTCACCTGGAAAAAGGGTGGATCTACACAGACGAACACCATCACTTTACCATCTGATTTGGATCCTGCTCATAGAATCATAGAACAGGTTGAAAGGGACCTTAAAGACCGTTTAGTTCCAAATCCCCTGCCCTGGACACGGACAGTTTCCACTAGACCAGGTTGCTCAGGGTTCCAACATGGCCTTGAACACTTCCAGGGATAAGGCTTCCACAAATTCTCTGGACAATTCCAATGTTTCACTACCCTCATTTAGAAACATTTCTTTATGCTGTCCAATCTAAACATACCCTCTTGAAGTTTAAAACCATTGCACCTTGTTCTTTCACTGCAGGCTCTAGATAAAATGTGTCTCTCCAACCTTCTTGTAAGCCCCTTTAATTTACTGAAAGGCCTCAATAAGATCTCCCTGGGGCTTCTGCTTCTCCAGGCTGAACACTCCCAAATCTCTCAGCCTATCTTCATAGGAGAGGTGCTCCAGCCCTCCAAACATTTCAGTTTCTTTCCTCTGGACCTGCTCCGTCAGGTCTGTGTCTGCCTTGCCCTGGGAACTCCAGGGCTGGATTCATTACTCCAGAAGGGATCTCAAATATTGCCTAGGATAAACATTGAATTAATAATAAAGTTTTCCCTCTGCCACCACTCCCAGCTCAGTCTGTGTGCTCAAATCACACCCACCACCATGCTTCAAATAGAACAAAGCAGTGGAATGGATGTTTCTAACAGGGGTGACATTTGCAGCAAAGCAGCATCACAGGGGTTCAGATGAGCCTGTGCTCAAGCTGATGGGTCATGGAAGGAGAGGAGCTCCACTTGCAAACAGCCCAGCAGCAGGTGACAGGAGCATGGCTGACCACCTCAGGACTCCTTAGAGAGGGAATCCACGAGGAGTCATCACTCATATTCCAGGCATAAATGACAATAGCAAAAACCTCTGTAAAAGCCTGACAATTGGGGCAGCTCAGAGGGGAAGGCAGCCAGGCAGAGATCTCTCCCGGCTTCCTCGAGGCAGCCTTTCCATACCTGTTTCCATGGAAACTGAATTTAAAGGGACAACAAGCAGGAAAAAGGGTGCATTTTCATTAATTCCTCATTTAAAATCTCAACCTTGTGTTTGCCAGGGACACATTTAGTGCCATGGAGGAGGATCCAGGGACCAGCTGCTGAGCCGCAGAGCTGTGTGTTAGTCACCCATTTTCTTGCTTGCATGGAAACAGATGTGTCTGAGAAGAGAGGTGACCAAATTCAGACTTTCACAACCTTTCTCTCTCTATTTTCCCCTTGTCCAGCTAGGTGAGATGAAGAGTCAGCAGTGTCATCGGCAGCCACACAAAGTTTTTCTTCATCCATTTTAGGAACGGGCTAATCGATGCAGGTGAATCATTCCAGGTGAAAGCCAGCACAGCAGAAGATGGAAAAGGCCTAATGCTGCTCTGTTGAAGCTAATGGGAGTTTTCCCATTGGGAGCCCATGTGCATTCCTCAAAGCCCAGCAAGAACTAGGGAAGGTGTGCTCCTGGGAGTTGGTGGTCCCACAAGATGTCAGTGATGGACACCATCAGAGAGGTTTCCACGTGTTGGAGGAGCTGAATGCTGCCCACATCTGGACAATCCCTGGGTTCAGCTGAGCCTCCGTTGGGTCAAAATATTTGGGTCTGGAGCCAGGGCTGAGATATACTGCGAGGCACAAAGGGAAACTCCTTCAGAAGCTGATTTTGATTTGGAAGTGTTGAGATAGGAAGACTATTCCACCAACAGCTGATGCTCTAACTTCACTCATTCCTGTCTGCCAACCTCCTCATTAACAAATTAAGGTGAGCAGGGAACTCAGGTTGCATGAGGAAAACCAATGGAGGGAGATTGTTAGAGAGTTGCTTGTCCTACTCTGTAACAAGTACCACAGAGCATCAGCAGAGCACTGCCAGCCAGCAAGGATCTCTCCTATATTCTGAATACCTGAATTTTCAGCCAGCAAAAACCTCATGCACTCACCAGGCTGCAAGAATTAAAACTGCTATTAATGCTTGAACTGCTTGAGTAAGAGGAAGGCAAGCTTTTGCCATCTTCAACTGTGGTGCATCATTCTCTTGCTTGTGGTGCAGTTGGTCTTTGTAAGATGGAAAAAAAAAGAAGAAATAATATGCAAAGACAAAAAGAACATCTGGGCAGATCATGATAATTTATTTTGGAATAAGACAAAATAAATTCTGTATAGCTTATTCCCAAAACAGGGCATGGACCATCAAGCTGCATATCTATTTCCTGAGGCAGCAAAGAATTCTCAGTGTGTCTTTTTAAGACAAAAATATATGTTGGAGCCTTTGTGTTTTCAAACTGCTTTTGAGCAACATGTTAATAACAGACTTGTTTACTCCAAGCTGTTCTGTGGCAGAGAGTGGGAAAACATCAAGCTCAGGGCTGAGCTCCTATTTCACTACAATCCTAGGCAGTATGAAATCTTCAACATGGCACTTTTGCTGTAAAACACAGCACAAAAATGCAGTTCTGAACTGAGGGAAGCCTTCATTCATTAATTAATAACTTTTAATTCTTTCTGTATATTTACAGCCACACATTTTTGTGTATGCTATGTATTAGAGAACACTTAGTTTCAGGGTAGTGAAACTGCACCTCTGCTTACAGTTCCAACCCGTACCATGTCTTCCATCACATTAAGAGTGTGCAGTAAATTTGACTGTAGGCAGCTTGGACTCTTACTTGATAAGATTTTCACCATATCAAGGAAGGTGTGGGAGGGGGGAAGAGAGAGAATTGAAAGATACAACTGCAAATTTTTTAAATGATCATAAAATTGGCATTGTCTCTTTAACTCAAGGTCCTGCTTGTGCCTCTCAGGCATAAAAAAAGTATCATCTAACCTTTTTCACCAGTGTCTCTCAAGAAGGAGCTTTAAGCATGCAACATTTTGAACCTAGTAATAGTACAAAGGCAATGTGAGATCTCAGCAACTTGTTGCTTTCTGAAGTGCCTTTTCATCGTAGATGTATAGAAAATGTTACATAGAGCTGGGTGTTACCTGTTCTCCTGCATTCCTTGACATTTTTTCTGATTCTCTTCTCTGGTGAAGTACTACCTCAGCACAAAAGGTCAGCAACATCTACAGTCACTCATCTCCTGGACTTTCCACTAATGAGTTGGTGAAGAGCAAAGCATTTTCTGTTCAGCTGCCAAAAAGGTTGTTTTCAATGGGTTTATTTCCCTTGTGTTATAATTAAACAAACTTGATTCTGTGCCACTGATAGTCCCATTATTTTGTAGGTATAGACAATAAACAGTCACCAAGGTATGTTATTGATGCATAAATTATCTCCTAATGAACTATTGTTTTGCAGAGGGAGCTTCCCAACGAGACTAGGAGAAGGCTGTGTGACTAAACTGAGCAGAAACAGCATTAGTGACCAGAAAAACAAATCTATGTGGCTCCTAATGAAAAACAGGACACGTCTATTGGGAAGCCTGCCAGCCTGAAAGCATAGGCAGGTGTATATAATTTTGAGATATGCGTGTACATATAAGTGCAACAAAGGCATCTAGTTTTTGGGTGTCACTGCTTCAGAAGTGAGCACCCTGGGACCCTTCAGTGCCACATGTGTGGGTGCTATCATTAAAGGAAAGGAACCACGTGCATTTACATCCAATCTCGTGTCCCACGAGGGACCTAGTTCTTGTACCTAGTTGCAGCTCAGCCACCGAAGCGCCTCACAACGAACTCTCCCTGAGATAATTAACTGGACACATCAGACCTGGCTGCTTCATTACTGCTGTATGGTGCCTGCAGGTTCCCTCCGAAGTTTTTCCACCTAATGGCCTTTGCTGGCAGCTCTCTTTTATTCCTATGTGCCAGTTGTTGGCACTTCTCTAAAACAGTGCTAATGATCTAATAAATATGATTACGCAAGGGTGGTTTGTGTCCTTGCAGCACAAGCTAACAATGCTATTACAGACTAGAGCAAAACACATTCTCTGTGCCACAAAGAACAGCTTTCCCTCTAAATTGAAACGAATAAACTGGAATGAGTAGAAAATGTTACAGACCTACGACTGGATCACATTTTACTGGATTTCTATTGATGGATGAGGTTAAATAAGGTCTGAAATTTTGACTTCTAGTTAATTGTTGTGACTTAAACATGAAAAAAAAAGAACAGAAATGACATTTCAGTCACTGAGAGGAAAATAAGCAGAAAAGGAACCAAGGGAAACAGAAAATAAAGCCAGTGAGATTCAGAAGATCCAATGAGAACCCAATGAGGGGGCCAAATGGTCGTGAGAGGGGCAGAGACCACAGCTAGCCCTGATGGCCTCATTTTTCTTCATTTTATCTTCTGGCAAATGACACATGGGGCTGGGGGAAAGAAATACAATTATTCTAGGATTATTTATTATCAGAGGCCATTTCTTGATTGCCTGCTTCCTACTGAAATCTGAAGACTTATCACTGAGAACACTTTCTTCCAGAGACTGATCATTGGTAGCAGCAGCCCTCAAATCAGCCCTTGCAGCTTGCAGGATGTGTCCACCTCCCTCCCAAAGCTCACCCCCTGTTTCACAGTCACTTGTCATTTCTAGAGTTCTCACGTTATCAGGTCAACTCTTCATTTCATATACTCTTGAAGATGACTCACTGAAGCTTTTCCTAACAAAGCTGAATGCTAACTTCTTTCTTAAAGTTACCAGAAGAAAAAACCTTAAATCATAGGAAATTTCTGACTGCACTGAGATTTCCCTTCAGAAATATTTTCACAAGCATTGTCAACACCATCTTGTTACTTCTCCCTGCCCTTACGGCTCACAGGATCTTTCCTTCTTTTACCCTCTGGCTTACAGTCGCTCATGTTGCTGTTCTGTGAATTCAAGCTGTTGGGCCTCATTTTATCATGAACTTAATTGCCCTCCTTTTTAACATGCATTGTTGTCCTCAGTTAACTTACCTTTCTGCTTGTTGTTACAGCTTTTTCAAGGCCTTATCATTATATTCTTATCCATATACCTTTTCTATTGTGCAGCATCAGTGCTACCCCAAACATATGTAATGTTATGCTTTCAGTTTCTTATTATCAGAGCATTTGCCTGATCTGCCCTTCTTTCGTCTGGGGCTCAGAACCCCTCAGCAGTGTCTTGCTTTTCTGCACAGCTCGTCAAGATAAAGTATTCCCCCTCTACCTGCCTTGCCTTGCCCTGTGGATTTGGTCTCAGGTGTGCACAACGTATTACCTAGTTATTTCTTAGAAAGCAAAAGGAACATAATCCTTTTAGGAACACCCCAATATGAGCCACAACACATTTTACTATCTTCAATATATCTGCCTCTAATTTACTGATTTTCTGTTGTAGATTTTCCATCATTGCTGACTCTGACTCAGTCATCTCACAGAAAAACACCAAAGAACAACTCTGGCCACAGCTGAGCTTTTCATTCATCTTGTTACCCCCGTGTTCCTCACCAGCACCTCTGATGGCACTGGCTGCTACTGAAGATCCTAACCCTTTTGATCAGAAATAGAGACAGCAATGACTTGAAGGCAACCATAGACTTTGTCCTGACTTGCTGGCATGTTAATCCAGGCAATAACAATTCCCTGACAGCCTGATGGTTAAATTACCTGGACTTTCTTCGTTCACATGGACAACTTCTGGTGTGAAAGAGAAGGTATCTTTCTAACAATGCTAGGAATAACTAAGTCTGATTTCTCTTCCACTTGAATCTCATTTGACTGAATTTGAGTCCTTGCTTTGGCTCAGATAGGCTTTTCCCTCATCATTAATCTTAAGTATTAATACAATGTCAACAGCTGTATGATACTTTTCTACATGTAGAGGGTTGAAACCGAAAAAGGGAAGTATGTAAGGATTTTCTCACCATGTGGAAAGATGAGTAGCAGACCCGAGATTAAATTTCTTTGGCTTGCTTTCCTTGCCCTTTTGTTCTGATCTCAGTGACATATCAGCCATGCTTCTTTTGAAGAAAACCCAGACATAAGAAGGCACTTGTGCCTGCCAGCTCATCATAGGCATTCAAGGCATAGAGAGTCCTTTACAGAAAGGAGACCACTGCTATATTAGAAAGGAGAACAACATGAAATCATTGAGATGACTGCTCAATAAAACTCAGGTCTTGAAAATCAAGGCAGGTCGTGCAAAGTGTCCTTGCACATTGATGAGTCGTAAGTTTGGCCTGACATCTGTTTTGAGCACTTGTGGTCAAGTCATTTTCCCGCTTGTAAAACACTGTTGATAGAACCACCATTATGGTTTTGATGAGAGACTTTAAACTGGCCTGTTGGAATAGCAGGCGATTTCACACCAAGAGAAGCGAATGTACAAAGAATGGGTAGCAATTTCCTTTGGGTATGATTTGTACTTAGCTGATGTGCCTGTGCAGAACAAAAGGCCTGGATATTAAACCATCCGTTGCCTCTGCTGAGTGACAGCTCAAATTACTTCTGACAGCCATTAAGAGGTGCTTCAGTCAAGCAGCCATAACCATACAGCTCTTCACTAGAAAATTTGCTGATATTTTGAAAACAGTGTGATAATTCACCAGTCTCAGAAATCCTTGACAACCTGTCAAAGATAAGAGTCAGTGTCTAAGTCTCTGCACTAGTAATTACTCCTCTAACCTGCTAGAGAAAGTGCCATGTATTTACCTTCCTCTTAGGAAATGTGAAGTCTCTGGCAGCTAATAACATCTTTTTAATGTATTTTGAGCAATTGTCCATTCTGATCCTCTCCAGTAATATAGTTTCTGTAAACTGCTTTTGAGAGTGCCAGGAGAGTGTTGGCTGGTAGCAGATTTCCACTCTCCCACTGTTGTTAGTCTGTACTCGTAAACAGTGACCTAAAATAGAAACGTGAGTGTTGTTTGAACAGCTAGTATTTGCTAAGAAGAAAGTGGCTCAACAAGTAGGGGCAGATCCCACAGCCTCTGCTCAAGTGATTCATCTCCCTGCACACAAGTGGTGCTGTCAAGTTCAGTAAGCCTGTCTGTGCAAGGCTGGAGGATCAGACTCATCAGCCTCCCGTCATCCATGGCATAGGGACAAGGATATGGATGGCTTTTGCATTGCTGATCCTCTGCATATTTGTGCAGATGTTTGTGAATCTACTCTCAGTGGGCGAGAGTGTGCAAGGGAAAAATGCAAAAAAGGTGAAAATCCGCAGAAAATTACAAGGCATCTTCCCCCACCTAAACAGAGTCCATCAAAGTTAACATGCCATTGCACAAAGTACTGCACTGAATATAAAAATGCCTCCTTGAAAAAGTCATTAAAATTGCAAAGTCAAGTAGCCAAACATTAAAGAAGGCCAAAGTTTAGGCTGCTCGCACCCCATTATTTCTGTACTTCTATGTTTCTGAATTATAATAGAGCCTTGAATGTCATGACCACATAGCATTTAGCTTGTTTTTCTATGGGAAGGAGGCCCTTGGGGTCATGTTATCTCTATAGGTGTCTGCTTGACAGTGGCTCCCTCCCTAGCTTTTGAAACCATCCACCAGTTTCAACCAAAGTCTAAAGATACTATACTGCCACAAATATATGGAAATAGATGTCCATTTGAGGAAAAAGATCCTGCTAGAGATCCAGTGAGAAAGAGCAAGAGCAGTGTAAACCCAGCCCTTAGGAGCTAACCCAGCAACCTGAAGGAGGACAATGCTTAAAATACTACAGGTATGAGAAAAGCCTCAGCTGGTCTCACACTTTATTGAAACCTTGGCCACAGTCAAAGTTTACCTCCTCTGTTCTCTAAATGGGATAAGTACATATTGTGGTTATTCTCCAAAAATGTCACCCTGCTGGCTGGGTACTTGCTGGTCCCAGAGCCACTTGCTGTTCTGCACAGCTCAGTCCCACACTGTCAGAGCACTTCCCATGGAAGCATTGCTGCAGCATTGTCTTGGCCCACACTGTGGGAAGTCCCTCATCCTCTGCCCTGTTTGCTGACTTCCGTGAGCAGTGCTCCTTCTCAACAGGATATTCTGTGCTAGCTGCTGCTGTAGCCTCAGGGCTTTGCAAACATGTGGTAAGCCATCTTTGAAGCTCCTAGTCAGGATGCCTGGCTTCAAGAAAAAGAGATTCAAGTCCTCTCCCACAGTGGAAATGTAAAATAGAGTTATTATACAGCTGCCCTGTGAGGTATTGAGAGGACACACTGTCCCTCTCATGCAGAAAGCTGACAGTGAATGTACAACCCCTGGGGGAGAGCAGTGCAGGTGGCTGTCTGGAGAGAGACTGGCCATGGCCAGGAGAAAACACAAGCAGAGATGGATAAGCAGTGGGGGAGACAGCAGCTTGGAGTGGCTAGGCCTGAGCCTGTCATCCCAGAGCTGAGGAAGACCATTACCTCCTTGTTCTACAGGTGGGAAACTGAGGCTCAGCGAAAGGGCAGCTCAGATACTGCTTCCCTTATGTAGAGGAGCCTCCTGAGTGCAGAGGTGTTTCTTCCAGGCGGGGCCTGAAGGAGTGATGGGGAGTCTGAGCTTCGCAGGAGTTTGTAGCCATGGACCATTGTTGCTACTCAAAGGTGAAGAGCTATTTTAAACTAGTGGTCAAACCGCACTGTGGCCTGTGAAACAGAATTTAAGATCTTCTCTGAAGCGTGTCATTGTGTCACACCTCTGTTTTTCAGAAACCAGACCCAGTCACAGGCACAGACCCCTCCTATTTGCAGTCTGTGAAGCCTTTTGGCATGGCAGTATTGTAAGAGCCAAAGGTTTAAAGATAAAGATTTTTATGTAGGTGTAATAGCTTTTCTGAAGCTGCTAGTACATCTGAAGAAAACAGATGAGTTTTGGGGCATGTACTCTCCTCAGGAAAGATGAGGTGAATTTCAAACATAACTGCATCTCGGGAACATTTTTCCTGGGTTTAATTAGACCTGTGTCTGAGATAGGCATCTGACAGCACCCGTGGAATATAAAGACTATATTGGTGATTATATCCTAAGGGGAAAAGATGCAGGTAATTTGTAGAATAATAGTAGCATGATGTAGACCACTGGGAGATTGATAATTGGGAAACATGCAGAGAGAAGGATAATGTGTAATGTATTTTAAAACATCAGTATTCAGGAAAGTAATGAGATACAGTTCCCAGATTTACCTCACAAAGATATTGTAGGATTTTCTTTGAGTATCATGGCTGGAAGATCAGAAATGGAACAACTACACTGTAAGAAATGTTGCCTGTTGGAAGCACTTCATTCCAGCTCACTATTTTGAAGAGGTGAAGATTGTATCTTTTGACAGACTGAGAAAGAAGCTTTCTTTTGCCTTTGCAAAGTTGTGCCTAGTGCATTTCAATTTCCCAACTATTTGGCAGATCTTCACTGTCTCATATTATCTGCTAAACCAGGAGGAATTCCTTGCCTGTGGTACAGCATTGCCAGAGCAGGTCTCAGGGAGCTGCTTCTCAGGCACCAACACATTTCTTCTCAGCATTTGTGACCTGAGAGGGTCGAAGGCTTGTAGTTGAGAGTATACTTGGTAAAAAATAAAGAAATACTCCTTATGCTAGCAAGAGTCCCAAATTCGCCTCTCCCAAATTAAAAATTCTGTATTCCAAACCACAGCTTTTTATCACACAGTGCTAGGAACTCTTCAGTATTGGCAGTGCTGGGGTTTGTGCTATGAAATCCTTTTAAAAAGTCACATTAATGTGACATTTTGTGACACAGAGTCCTGTGGGTGAATCAGAGCTGACACCTGGAGTAGATAATGTCAGCTTCCAGGAAAGCTACGAATACTTGGAAAGGAGGGTTTCCTGCTGCCGAGTTTTTCAAACAATGCTTTCATTCAGTATCATTGCATATCCCCTTCTAGTTCCTGGCCACGCACTTGTTCTCGCTAGTGTATCAGTACTGAGCAGAAATCACCTCTAGAGTATCCCCCCATAACCCTCAGCGCTGTGGTGCTGGTCCTATGCTAGATTCTGCCCTAACAGCTCAGCCTGGCACTTGTGTCCCTCTCCTGGATGAGGTCTCTGTTGTCAAAAGGTGTTGGAAAGGGGATGCTGGACCAAGGGCAGCAGCAGGGCCACACCCTGGGAATGTGTCCATGGGCTCTGTGGAAAGCTTGTGGTTTTGGTGTGGGCTCCCTGCCAGTGCACAGCATGATAATGACAGGAAGAACTGCACAATGTCTTCAGTGATGGCCTGAAGTTTCTCCGCTCTTGGAAACTCCCTTTGCAGACAATAATGCATACAGTATTACTGCACTCAGTATGTGACTGTGGGCACATCCTCTCACTCCTCTTTTCCTCTCTCGTGCTGGTTTTGAAGAGGCAATTAAAACCTAGTGACTTTTGTCACAGGTGGTGCAGAGGTGAAGAGCACCTGACCTGTGTGACTCCATATGAGAAGTGCTACTTGGTTCTGTGACAGCAGCCCAGCTCTCGTGGTTGCCACAGAGATGAAGTCTGGGAAGCCTTCACTCGTTCATTTCTCTAGAAGATCCCAGGATGGCTTTGAGGCAACAGCCAAGCCTATCTGGTGCCGATGCCAGCTGGAGAACTCATGGATCCTCCCAGATGAGCATGCAGAGAAGGTCAGATCCGTGTGGTGTGGGCACCAAAGAGCTGTGCATTGATGAGGCTCTGGGGCTCTTGAGTCATGACTCCAGTTGAAAAGCTGCCTATGGTAATTTTCAATTAGCTGACTTCCATCTGGCAGCGAGTCATGAAGGTTCAGCTGCAGTGGATGAATTCCTTGTTCCTGGCACTTAGCCTCAATGGACAGATGTGGCAGGGTGGAAGGTGAGAAACCACTAGCAGAGCAGCTGGGGTAACACATGGTAACGCATTTTGTGTGCATCTCATTTTCCACATCAGACCCATTATTTGTATTCTGCTCACATGATGATAGAGGCTGAGCCTCACCTGGATGGCAGAAGATGGAAGTTACCTTGGAATTTGCAGGAATACCTTGATGGCTTCTAGACAGCTTCCCCTGGCTACAAGCTTTGTACACTCCAGCAGCCAGCTGGTCTCCTTTTCCTCAAGTGCTGTTTTTCCATCATGCCTTTTCTCCCTGGATGGGAACAGACCACTTTGATTTACCATCTCCTGGTGCTATGGGGCATCAGATGGGGAGCAGTGCTGCACTGGGAAGCAGCAGTAGGAGCTTGGCTTGCTTGCTTTCACACAGCTCAGATGTCCCTCTAAGTCAGGCCAATCCTTCATTGCCCTGACAGGAGAGGTACAAGCAGCTGAATAGGGAAAAGCTGACTCCAAGCAGTAGAAAGGATCATTAGGCTTCCATGGCCTCAGTGTCAATGGTGTGTGAGGCCCCACAAAGCAGATACATGACCTTCTTGTGGGTCATGGAGGAACACCTGGAGGTATTTACAAGATGATGGATGTAGGGCTCATTGAGGGAAAAGGTGGGAAAAGCACTTTTGGTATTGTCTGCAACTTGTTTTAAGATGTTTTCCAGGGGCTGTGGGAACATACAAGACTTAGTTCAGGATATTGGGGGACGGATTAAAAGTGGGGAAAGGAAGGAATTGAGGTGGATTGGAAAGGAGCAAGTGTGGGGAAAAAAATTTTATACAAAGGGCAGGTCAGTGTGCTTGCCTGAGCCCTGCCTGCACTTGATCACTCCAATCTGTTCTGTATTCTCATTAAAACCTATTTTTATCTGGTTTAAACCAGAGTGTTCTTTCTGGTCTGAGTGGGTGTAAGCACAGCCAACGTGATGCTGGGCTGAAGAGCAGCAGAAGAGGGCTGAGTGGTGTAGCTGCAGCAGGACTGCAAGCTGGGGGCTTGCATGTCCAGCTACCAGCAAGGCTCTCTGAGAGAGACAGGTAAGGACAGAGAAAAGATGTAATTTTTCCCAAATTGTCAAACTCCCAGCCAGGTGTTACATATGCAAGGACAAGTGGCTACAGCCCTATGAAGCGAAGCAAGCGGTTGCAATGTCAAGCAGCTGAGAACCTGGGTCAGCCACTTCTTTGTTCTCCCCTTCCTCTAAATCTCTTTATGAGAATTGGTTTTGAATATTTATGTTTGGAATAATTATTTGGAAGAAGTCACAGCTGCATCTGCTCCTGAAGTGACAGTTTGTGCTGCTGTCTCCTAGAGACCTTAAATTCCTACTCTGAAAGAAAGACCTTGTTTTTTAAAATTAAGGCTTGATTTCCATGCTGATTCAAAATGAGTGTAATTTCAAAGAGCAACGGGACTTACTAGTGGTTTAAGGACCAATGTAAGAAAACAGATGAACAGAACCAGGGGCTGTTGCAATGACAGCTGCTTTGGGAGGACCCAGAAGTGGCTGCTAGGAAGAAATCAGCTCTGCATGGGTAATGCTTCAGCCTTCATGTCATGTTTGAAAAGAACAGAAATGCCACATCTATGTGAGATTCTGTTGACGGTCATCACTTCCCATTCACCTGCCAGAGATGGAAGCATTGGGAAGATGCATTTCAGAGGTGCACAGCAATGGGGAGCCACAATTGTGTTCCTCAGGTAAAAAGACACTGTTAGAGCCTGAATGAAGAGATGGGACTATCAAAGGCTATTAAATGATTTATTACTTAGAAATAAATCAGATAAGACATCACTCTCAGAAGTTGTGGATATAGAGAGTAAGTTGTCCACAGCTAAGGAGATAGTCAGGAGTTTCTAAGTTACATGGCAATATATAATTTTCTGATCTGATGAATAGTTAACATGGAGTTTTGTTTTGACCTTATAACCTATCACTTTTATTACTTTCTACTGCATTATCCAATAGCTTGCTAATTCATGTACACACATATGTTTCTATTATAACATCTAAATTCTTAACTATAAAATCGTATTACTGTACTTAAGAATTTTCTATTATATCACTCAATACAGTTTCTTATTTATTAAAAGCATAATCTGATTTAGAACTATAGAAACATAGGTTTATAATTTTTCTGTTTAATATCTGTGTACTTTTATCATTACATCAACTCAAGCTTTTTCCAAGGTTGTAAATCAAACTTATTAGTGACTGTGGAAGTTTCTACTTTTCTGTTTCCCACAAGACACCATCTTTCTTTGTGAGCACACGAGAAAAATATAAAGATGATGTCTGAAAGACACTGCATAACTTGTTGGGATTTTTTCCACGAGCATATAAACCACTGCAGGCAATTCATAAGGACAGGAAATCACATGCACATGTTTTATTTGAGAATTAGGTAATTATGCCATTAGAAACTATATGCACTGTATGCAAGGGGGGTGGCAGGAGTTGAGGATGCATGCACAGAAAGTTTTCAGAGATTCTGATTTTTAATGCTATATGACTCTTAAATCAACATGTGATTTGTAATTGGCTGGACAGCAATAACAACAAATTTACATTTCAGAAACAAAACAAGTCTCCAAGCTCAATTAGCCCTGGACTCTTGGAGTCTTCTGGAGCATTTAAAATCTTCTTTTATGAGGAAAACACCCTTTACTGTTGGACAGAAAGATATCAATGTTTCATCTCAATGTTTCTTTCTAGAAGAAAGCTATTTTACCAATGCCACTTTGGGGCTATCAACATGGTGCCATCAAAGTCCTAAATAAAACACATTTCTATTGCTGTTGATTATTTGAGAAGTGCAGTTCATCCAGAAAAGCCAGCATGCACAGGGCATCCACCAATATCCATTCTGCTACAGCAAAAGTTAAAAATAACTCCACAATTAGGTGTTTACATTAGAAGAGCATAGACAGAGATTTTACCCAAATATTACTGTATCATATTCTAACAAAATTTTCCACTTCAGACATCATGGTAGCTCAATATGTTTGTCCTGAAGACACACAGAAAGCAATCAATAAGTTTTCTTGAAATGTCTTTATTACTTTTAATTGTTTCTTGGTAACAGCAAGCTCAACAATTGTTTTTTGGTTCTTTTCCCTTTCTTTTTTGTTATTAACATGTAATGTTCCGTAAAATTCCTTTTAAACGCCCTTTTAAACACCAATCATATGCCTACCTCAAAAGCCTTCTTTTTATTGACTATACTATGAATTATACACCTATTTAACATTTCAGAAGGAGGAGGACCCTACTCTTGAGCAGGAATATTCAACGTCAGTATAAATAAAGGATGTCTATGCCAGCACAAATCAAAGGCAAGCATGCTAAAATCTAGGCTGGTAGGCTTTTCACATCTAGGAAAACCTCCATGGCATTTTTTTTTACAAAACAGGGTTTCCTGATATGCCTGGAGTCAATATGCTGTGACACAGGCTGGCACTGCAGAATAGCAACAGCATCCATTAATTCTGTGTTGGGAGCTGGTTACCAGAAACACTGCATAGTAATTATGGTGAAGATTCTCTGTGAAATAGATTCTGGTTTTGCAAATGAGATTCTGAAAAAACACCTCCTAACATTTCAGCAGAAACGCTCTAAAACTTGTCCAAATTGTAGATGTCTCATCTTTTCCCATAAAAGCTTACAGAGCTTGTAATTTACTGAATTACTGCTTGTTCTAATGACTGTTTGAGAAAATGGCTTGGCATGAGTAAGAGATGAGTTTGTGTATTAATTCAGTTCAAAAGTTCACGCAATTTACACAAAGTAATGAAAAGCTTAACTTGAACTCTCAACAACCCCTCTTTCCCCCACCTCAAGTTCATAACACTGACATCGAGTCTTTAAGAAGCTGCTGCAGAGCGAGGGGAAAGAAAAGAGTCCAAACCAAGTTCGCAGCTCGCATCAAGGCTTCACTTAGAACCACGTGTCCCACATACGCAGGAGCAGTGTACGATGGCAGAGGGGCTGCTGCACTCCTGTTCCGAGAGCTCTCCTCTCGAGCAACACTGCAGAGCCTCCTCTCAAACGTGGCCTTGGACAGGGCAGGAGACCGTGATGGGGCCCAGTAGGGCATTGAGCAAATAGCAGGAAGCCAAGTGGATGGCAAGGTCTGGCCATCTGTGACATCTGGTGATCGGTCCTCAGCTTGGAGGAGGAGGGGCCAAAGAACAAAATTGAAAAGAGAGCATGTAACAACAACAAAATTTTTGTACAAGCAGCCCTCGTCCTTGCTACAGACTTTGAATGAGCAAGAACTGCACGATGTGCTCATGAAGTAATTTTTTCTCAACTGTGAAGACTTAGCTAGTCATGCCATGTTCACCCTGTCATTGCTTTAGTTGCCTAAAAAAATCCCAGACATTTCTAATACTGCTTTTCCTATTAAGAAATCTACATTTGCTCAGAAAGTAGAAACCTAATGAGGCCTTGCTTGCTGAGTTAAAAAAGCATGAGGCACTAAGAGAAGTCTGTATTAGGAGAAGAAAAATAAATAGCCCTTTTTTAAACCCTCCTCTCATCTCAAATCAAAAGGCTCAGAAACTGAAAACCGATTAAATAAAGAGCAAACACAACACAAAATCAGTCTCTCTTTCTTCTGAAGGTAGCAGATTTTTCAGGTGGCAAAATAAATTGTCTGTTATAAAAGAAAAAGTGATATCTAAATACATTCCATGTAAGCACTCATTTGCAACATTGGAAACTCTCCAAGACTTCTCAGCACACGAAGCCTGTGTCTCCAGCTCACACACAAGTGCAATAAAATAAGATCAAGTTTTAATTTTTGGAGCTTGTTAGGTCACTGCTCCATTAAACATGAAGTAACCCAGACACCATCTCTCAGAGGTAGCCTTTTCCCAAATTACAGGACAGCAAACCTCACAGCACTTATACTTCCAAACAAACTATCAGCATCTCACATATAAAATTGTTTTCATGTGTAGGTACTTTCAGTAACTGCTTAAGAAGGATCCTAAACATTATTTGAGACAAAGGGTGAAAGCACAGGTCTAATTTTAAATAATTAACACAGAATCACAAAATCATTTAGGTTGGCTGACCACCACCTTGTAGACCAAAGCACTGAGTGCCATACCCAGTTGTTTCTTGAACACCTTCAGGGACACTGACTCTACCACTTCCCTGAGCATTCCCATTCCAATGTTTAATAACCCTTTCTGCTGCTAACACACAGAAGAGGTAAAGAACTCTAAATGTGAATGTAGACTTTTTAAATGTCAAATTTATTCATTTTTTGATACAGAAGAGCTGTTCTGCTCTGCAAATTAACGGACAAAATAAGCCTTATTTTGATTTTCACATTTTATGTGATTTTCCATGTTTATGGATTTCTGATGACAATCCCTACAAATTGAAACTCAAATAAGGTTTTCTTATATACTACCATTTTACAACTAACACTGAAAACCTTGAGGTTTCAATACTCCTACTACCCCTAGCTCTTCCTGCTACAGTACAAACTATTCTGCATATATATAAACCTGTATTTATGTACAGACACAGAATAACAGAAATAAAAGCACTGGGCAAATGTAAAAGTTGCCATTTGAGTTTATACTCCAGAGCAGGAACTCCAGTCAAGAAATGTTATGCAAACAAATGTAAAGGGGATTTTTCCCTGGCCTTCAGGTCAGGTTCAGAAAGAGTATCTTAAGCATGGCAGGAGAAAAGGGAAAACTACCAACTCCACTGTAAGATCAAATCTAGAGCTCCTTAAAAACCCACCTATTTTAATTAATTATTTTTATGTTAGCAACAAAAAATATATGTATCAAAATTTTAAGTAGCAAATTTATGTATTTTTTTAATACCAGGTCTTTCCTTTAGTAGTCTAGTTTTAGTATAGATGATCCTCCCTAAGAGAGTATTTACAGACAAGGAAAAATAGTTAAACATCAGGATATTTATTTTGCATACAAATATTTACAAAAAAATACTTACAAAAATTAAGTATTCAAATTTTAATTGACTTCACTTCAAAAAAGCTTAATGCTTTCATCTTACAAAAACATGTTGCCTTTACTGTGCTCAAATTTACTATTCAGATCTCTGGATTTTTTTATAAGAGCTTTCTTTTGTGCTTCATCAAAGCGATTGACTTTGAGATCCTGCTCTCGGTCAAATGGCCTTCTTTCCTGAGGTTTGGTCTTTTCTTCAGATGCTTTGCTCTTCAGCTTTTTCTGATGCATGTCCATGAGAGACTCTGACCTCTTTGACTCCTGGAAAAAATGAGAAGGAAGAGGAAGTAAAGTATTAAAGTATATCAACAACAACACAGAAAATTTAAATGGAAAGATTGACATTAGGAAGGCTAAAAATTCCAGAAAAAAAAAAGACAGCTTAGTAACTGGATAGAGAATGATAAATTCAGCATACATGGAGTAGAAAGTGTGAGTAATCTTGTCCAGGCTAAATTACTAATAACTCACTGATATAGACAGCCATAAGCTGCAGATAGCCACGATGTCATTGAATCCCTGCAGACTATGCAGAAAAATTATAAACATAATGCAAAAGAAATATATAAGTTGCTCTGCCACTATTGCCAGAATGAAGACATCATGTCAAAAGAAGTATCTTGAAGTACAGGCCTAGCTAGGGGCAGGAACAACCTAGACACCCTTTCAATCTTCCATGCACTATGGTGGGTTTTTTAACGTGTGCTCCTAATTTTGAATCATCTGTTGAAAGCCCACAGGATGAAGTCACAGTTTTGAGCTGGAGCATGTGTTTTGCCAACTCAAGGACTTCAGCTGCTTTTCTTAAAGAGCATGATCCAGCCCAAACACCATAAAACTTCTGCTGATTTCACACAGGAGCAGGATTAGCTCTCCAAATGGCCTGTCTTTTACTCAGATACAGTGCATTTGTGTATCTAAACCAATTCTCTAATCAAAAAGTGCAAAAGTTGAGCAGCTCTGTTTTCTCATGATTTGCCTTCACTTCCTGTGCAAACACTTAACTACATCACACATGCAAATAATAGTTTATGCATGAGTTAAGTTTCTCATGGAAAACAGAAAATACACACAATACTTATTCACGGTGTAACTGTCAGTGGTGACAAAATTGCACCAGAGAATGCATGTGGCATCAGCATTGAATGAATAAACTATTTTAACTATGAAATCTTGTATTCTAGTGAAGTATCCTTGGTAAATGTCAGTGGAGAAAGAAATAGGAAAGAACAGAGGAAAAAACTTAAAAAAAAACCCCACAACAACCACCTGAAAATCAGAAAAGCGCTGATTTAACAAAAAGAAAAAACAAACAACTTTCTTTAACTTTGAGACAACTCCATGAATCTTAGAAACAGCAAAGGCCTGTGTATGTTTTATTCTATGGAATGGTAGAGAGAAAACCCCATAGTTTTACATGAAAATTATTCTACTGTATTCACAGTGACAGTAGAAACAAACACTAAAGAAGAATCTTAAGACAGAATGCTAATAGCTCTGGATTTGCAAGTCTCCAAGTCAGGAGTGATATATGATTTAATGAACTACAAATAAATCATCAGAAGTGCCAGATAAACATAATCCATGAAAAATAAGCCAAAGCTGTGATTCTCAAGTTAATTGTCCTCTCAAGAGACAAGACTGCCTTCCATAAGAGTTCAGGCCATACATCTGATAAGAACTGGAACTAACAGCTGTAAGCAGGCAGTGGTCTGCCCAATCTGGGGGACAGGGCTGACAGACAGAAAAGTGAGAGAAAATCTGACATGGAGTTCAGATTTCTAGTAATCAGCATCTGTCTGTGAACGTTTTCTGCTCCTGTAGAGATTGTGAAAAACTACATGTAATGAAGTTGCTGTAATGAGTAGTTAATGTAATTAATGACACAGGGTAATTAATTCACTGACCTGCTAAGCCCATCAAGCCTCTTTTAGGTTAATGCATATGTTGGACTAGAAGTTAAACATGTACTATTGTTTTATTCTTGGGATGTCAGTAATTGGGTGAAACAATTAATATTTGAATTAAAGTCCCAGCAACCATGTCCTGACACGAGGATGACTTAAGGAAAGCACCATCTAAAACTGAGACAATACACACAAACCCAAATTCTGTCATGTTGGAGAGGACCCAATCCTGCTCTTGTTGACATTAATGCCAAGTCTTCTAATGTCTCAAAACAGCAGTAGGTTCGGGCACTAAAAGGAAAAACTGTAGTGGCATCACCATGGAAACCAGCAGCACTAGCAATGAGAACCAGAAAAAAAGAGTGAAGAACTAAAGGAAATAGAGGAAGTATTTTGTGATTACACTTACATTGTATGAAGTCACCTGCTCAATAAGCCTCTTGTCTCTCCCAGATAATACTATTTCTTCATTATCCTTACTGCTTGACTTTTTTGCCTCTTCTCTTTCCTGATGAGTAGAAGAAAATCACATGCTATAGTAATCAGAATGTGTGAAACAAAAAGCAAGCAAATCTATACCTACTTTAATTAAATCTGGAGGGTAAAGGCCATGATAGAGGCCATCAGATATTTTCTGCTCAGCTTGATAGAAGAAGAAACTGGACATGTTAATTGGAAAGTCAATGAGCTAATACTGAGTATCTGACTACTGCAAAAGGGGAGCAGAAAAAAATGCATATCAATGATACTTAATGTTGTTATTTCATTGCCTTTATCTTTAAGCCTGAATTAGTAAATTTTGATAAGAAAAAGAGGAAAAAAAATTTCACTGAACAGCCCACGGTATCTTTGTTTTCACAGATCATCAGTAACACTTACTGCATGCAGGTGTATATTGAATGAATAAACAAATGCTCACCTTGGCTTTTCTCTCTCTGTCTGCTGGAGTATCTGTCCAAATAGATCTATCACCTGATTTGTCATCAGCTCGTCTCTTGAATGTTCTTGGACCAAATCCAAAGCTTTTCAACTCAGGTGGAAGCTCTGTCATCCATGATTCCCTGGTAACTTGTTTGGGTTCATCCTTTGCAAAAGAAGTAGGGGTGGAGGGAAGAGTGAAAAAAGCATAATCAAAAATTACTGTCTGAATCTCTTTGCTTCCAGCAGAAACCATATTTTTTTTCTTTGTGTGAACACCTGCAAACATGTAGCATCCCAAGTAGAACTGCAATTGGGTTCTCACAGAAACAGGTGAAGAGAAAGACAAATACACTCCAGCAACAAAATATTAGAAATTAAGAAATCCAACTTACACTGTCTGCTGAAGTAAGTTTTTCTTTCATTCTCTGAGCTCTGCGTTCAAATTCTTTAGCCACATCAGACTCCACCGGTCCTTTTGCTGGCATTGGTCCTATAAGATTGTCTTCTTCCTCGCTACTATCTGAGAGCTTCCAAAAGTAAAACATTTCTTTCAACCATAATGTTAAGAGCACCAAGAAACACTTCAGCTTTACAGAACGAGAATGACTTTGTCAAGAAGAGCATATAAACCTAATGCAATGCATCTCCCAGACAACAAAAACTTGGATTAAAACTCCAGATTAGACCTGCTCTAGCACTCGAACATGGATCCTTCATCTCCATTTTGCCAAAAGCAGCATCTCTTGTCTGAGGCAAGACTGCTGGTAAAGGGAGTGGCAGCACACAAAGCCCTGCTACTTTTACACTGCTCTGCACGCAGCCATGCAGCCTCTGTGGCTGTAAGTAAATTTGGAACACACAAGCATACAACTTCCATACTTTGGGCTTTACCATCACTAGCAACGTTTGGATGCATCTCCCTAATAAGGATCACATTTTCACACTGCAGGAAGTCTTGAGCTCAGATTCTGAAAGGATGCCAGAAAGATTAAAGTGCAAGGCAGGGTACCAGTGGCAAGCATGGTACTATGCCCCTGGGTGTACAGTATTTCCCACTCTGATCCCTTGGCTCCATCATTCACTTCTTCGATCCCTCATGGATCCCTTCAGGAAGGATTTCTTCACTAAAAGAATTGTCAAGCATTGGAATAGGCTGCCAGTGAGGTGGTGGAGTTGCCGTTCCTGGAAGCGTTCAAGAAACAACTGAATGTGGCTCTTAGTGCCATGGTCTAGTTGGCAAGGTGGTGATGGGTCAAAGGTTGGACTCCATGATCCTGGAGGTCTTTTCCAGCTTAATGATTCCACAATTCTGACATCGCATTCTAAGCAATCATTTGGAAAAGGGCTAAAAAATATGTTTGTAAGGGACAAGATGTCAGCAAGAATCTTTGTAGTTGGCCAGGGGTTGTACAGAAAGCCCACTGGTGCCTCTCTCCAAGTTCAAACAGTACAGATGTGGATGGAGGCAAAACTCAACAGAAAATGGTGATGCCACAGTGCCCTGGGAGCAAAGCTGAGGTGCCCAATATCTACAAAAGTGCAAAGATTTCGCTACACTCTGACTGTGCGTGACAAAGCAATGGGAGTAGGATGACAAGGCTGTGTAGCCAGGAAGCACAAAGCATTACTTGAGAACACACAAGGTGGTGAGTCATTAGATGCACTAATGCAAAGTGAAGAGTCAGCATGGACTAAGCTACCTCTAAAGATGTACCTGAATACAAAATAATTAATTAAATTTTTTAAAAAGCCAACAAGAAATTACTCATATTGAAAAATAAGAAAAAGAGTATTATTAGGAAGAGGTAAAAAAAAGATAATTATTAGGAAGAGAAAAAAGGTAAGTACTGTAATACCTGTAAAAAAGCTGATGCTAGAAGATGTATTTATGAGAAAAGAGACTTTTTTTGTTTGCAAAATATAAAGGCAGAGCAGTTTTGACATCTCTGCCTCAAGAGATTTGTCACTATGATAAATTGCTTAATCGTTATTTGGAGTTATAAGACAATGAGTACCTCAGACATGTCAGATAATCTTTCTTCATGATGAATTACAACACCACCCACTGTAGGAGGCTGGAGAATTATATGCTTTGCAACCACTAACTAAAGAAGTAAAGTTTCAAAGCAGCCTTTGCATCCTTCCTTGCTGGTGTCTAGAATCTCACACATTGTCTGGGAGTTAAATGTAAAAATGTAAGTATTGTTAAAATAAACAGAATAACCATTAATTCTCCAAGGAATTAATGTTCAGTTTACCATAGCATGAGAGAGATTCAATTGCCTAAGCACTGGTACCCAGCACCATTTTTGGTGTCTTTGGGTCTCTTGCCTGGCTTAAGAGGTGCTACTCAAGGAGGGCATGACCTTCTCTAAAGGTGTTACTCCCTACTTGACAGCTCCTCCCACAGGCACTTTGGAACCCCCAGAATGGTACTGGAAGCCCAAGTTTAGGGAGTTCAATCTTCCCCATAGCTGTATTTTATCACACATCTTGTTCCTGAATGTTCTTTAGTTCTTGAATGCCATTCTTGATTGTATTCTTTTGGATAAACTTATTTAAAGGTTGTAGCTACTACCAAACATCTTTAAGGAGGCGAAGATGTGTTTTCTGCTTGCTTAGGATGCCAAGATTGCTTGTGTTCATTGAGTGTACTGTCTAACTAACAGCAAAAAAGCACAACAAACCAGAACAGTCTTTTTGGTTTCTCTTTTTTTTAAAGCTTATTTATGCTCCAGTATTTGACTCCAGCAAAAATATGCCAGACACTTCCTGGTCCAAGATTAAACTGTCATCCTGAGAAGTATGTTGAGTGGTCTCTTTCAGGCTGCAATTTGTTTAACCATTTCAGATAGTTTGTACTAAAACAAAAGGCTTCTGTTTTCACAAACCTCGGGACGGGATTCTGATGAAACAGACGGTCCTATGAAACATCTGCTACTCCTGGTGTCCTCTGAAGCTTTCCTAAAACCAGGTGGTAATGCAGGACCTATAATGGGCCTTGACAGCAGGAGAAAAAAAAGAAGAAAAAAAAAAAATCTCAGTTTTTCAGTTGAGGGGGAAAAATGTAACAGATCAATATAAAAATAAAAATAAAACACTGATGAGAAGTGTGACTTTCCTTCCTACCCATGCCAAGTGTACCCCTGTGCATACACACTGTAGAAATAACTGAGTATCTCCATTTTCCAGGAGGACCTGTGCAGACAGTTTTGATGCAAAAAACCCAGGAAAGTTGCAGGATGTAGTGAAGGAAATCCACTTTTTTCTTTCCTAGCTTCCTACACCAGATTCAAGAGCACTGAAAGGAGATAGGACCAATATACACACCTTCTTTTCAATCAACAAACCCAATTTTGTTGCTCTTGTTTCGTACCTCAGTTTCACTGTCCTTTGATAAGCAGAAACAGCGAACTGCTCTGATTTTATTTTACCTTGGAGTGGGAAAGTGAGAAGGAAAGTTTTGTGATTCCAGGTAATTTCACTGATTTGTTTTTAAGCAGCAGCACCTCTGCAAGCAATGTAACTCAGTTGTCTCCACAAACACAGGAAGGTGAGAATCTCTTTTACAGAGATGAAAAGAATACTACAAACTGTTGCTCAAAGAAACTGTGCTTGCTGTGTTGAAAGTCTTTTGAATGCTGACCTCTTAATAATCCACCAGAATATTCTTTAAAGCTAATAAAAGCTACTTAAAAATCCAAACAACTGTCACCTGAAGACATCCAAGTGACAGTATCCTCACAATCTAACAGCAGACTTTGTTTATTATGACCTTCAGTTGTGAGCTTTAGGTTATCAAATGTAACAACATATGAATTGAATTTGCTAATTATGGCCTTTACTCAATCCCACATAATCAAATCAGTACAGCTCTGTTGTAGTGATATTATTGTCAGGGTTTAAAGAGGGGAAATAAAAGACACAAATTCTTGCTGAAGAACCAACAACAGATATACAGACATGAGCAATAAATATGAGCTCGGGCCAGGATAAGGGCACTGGTGAGATTTTAAACCCCGGCAAGAAGTCTGGGTTAATTTTGAAGTTCCACCCCCACCTAGCTGCTGAAGTTTTATCTTCCTTCCTTCCTTCCTTCTTGACTACTTTCTTGTTAAGACCACATTTTAAATTCCTAATGTAATTTAAAGAGATTGAGTTTAAATTTACACAGCTACAGCCAAAAAATTCTTTTATTTTAGTATACAAGTACCTTTATTCCGCATGGAGAGACAGATAAACCAAACTATAAAAAAAGCTGTACTAAAATATATACGAACATCTCTCTGTTGTGGGCTGTATCTGTGCAACCTGTGAAAAAGAACCAATCTCAAATGCTCTGTCTTGATGCTGTCACAGCTCAAAGGCTCTTTTAGGGAATAGAAAAGTAGTTCTCATATTCATCCTTCCCATGCTTTCCACTTCTTATGCTTTCTCTTCCCCCATATGAACTTTTTTCTTCTCTTCAGTCATTCCTCAGCAGTATACAGAGGACACGATCCTTGACAGTTTCCTGGACGTCCAAAGGGTCTCTGAACAGGTGAATTGAATCTAAATACTAGTAATATATTAACTCTGATAATATATTTAATATTATATTAACTACTAATAAATAACTAGCAGACTCATTTTACTGCTGTAGGCAACTTGAGTACCTATCATGTTCAAAAATACCCCCCAAACTTATGGACTAAGCTTTAATTTAAGGAATACTGCATTTCATATATGGCAAAGAACATTCACTCGTTGTTGGACTTGGAAGTCCTTGCTAATGCACGTTTCAAGATGGGTATTTCAGCATTCTTCTGATGTATAACAAACTTTAAGATCACCTTTGCTCTTTACCTTGATGTGTGAACACTTCAGAAATATTTATGAGTGCTGCACTTCTGTCTAACACTGATAAATTGTAATATAATTTTCAAAGTTGAAGGAAATCTTTTCACATATATATTTAATCCTGGAATGATTCAAACCATTTTCAACAAGCTGCAGATTGCCACATGAGCTGCCCCTAATCATGAACATGTTGCTTTGACAAGTCTGGAAAAGATGTAAGCGAATAAAAGCTTTTCTAAAGAACGAGTATGTCACACAGAACTAATAAACAGCCTGTCCATACACTGAAACAAACGACCTGCATTTGTTTCAATTATTCATGGCTCAGTCGGCAGCTGGCAATCTGCTCAAGGCTAAGGGCAATGCAGCAGGGAGACAGCAGCGCCGTGTCTGTGCCCTGCACAGCTCACATGCCTCCCAGACTCCCAGGTGTGTGGGGGTGGAAGGCAGACAAGGCTCTTCCCACACATCACACCGTTCCCACCTATTCAGGGAATCAGGTTGGGTGCAAAACAGCTCTCCTCAATCTGCTTTCTCAGTGCGTGCTAGGAGCAATTGTATGGTGAGGTAGGAAAAAAATAGAGCGAGTGCCAAGTGCCTTCGACTGCTTTAATCTATCACAGACACAGAGCAAACTCTTGCCTCAATGTCACTGAATCACAGAATATTCTAAGTTGGAAGGGACCCACAAAGATCATCAAGACCAGCTCTTGTGTGAATGGCCCCTTCCTTCTCCATTTTACCATGAGTATTCCGGTCAAAAAGCAAGAAGGCTACCTCTGCTGATATTAGAAGTTACAAGCATTTTGTTTTTATTTGAGAATACATTATTTTTAATGACCTGCTAAATTTTATAATTAAAGTAATACTCTGTGCATATAGAACACAAGAAAAAGGAAAAAACATTAGTTGTTTGTGGGACCATCAAAGCACCAAACGATCCCACTGAGCATGATACCCACAGCTACAGAAGAGCTTTTGATTAGAGCAAAGTGTAACCAAACATACATGAGGGAGGATACTTCCAAATAACCTTAGTTACATAAATTCTTGTTTTCTTAGCCGCTGCCAAGCATCATAAAAATTTATGTAAACTAAAAACCAAAAATTTAACTTTGAAATTTCTTTTGAGATGGTGTATTATACACACAGCTCAACAGTAAATTGAGTCACCTTCCTGGAACTGAAAACTCATACCTGACAGGCAAGCATTACTTTATTTTATCTACCAAATCTCTATTGTTTTGAGAAAGATAAAAGTGTTCAAGGTCCTCTTGTACTTCTCATCAGGAAGTATCCCATTGGAAGCACCAATTCCACTATGGACTATACCAGCAAATTATAGAAGGAAGTGCATAGACTGATGTAAACATTAAAAGGCTGTGAGACACCGTTGAGTTCTGCACAGATCCATATAATTTTTTTGGGGGGGATAGTATTTTATAATTGTAAGCAATCAAATGGAAAGCTTCCTGATAGAGACCATAAATAATGCTTACTTGTGTAGACCTGACAGCTTCTTTTCTAGAAACCTACAGTGTTCAGGGTAGTTTTGTACCTGGAGACATGTAAACAGCAATCCTTGATGCATTGGCAAATGATGTGGTATTGCACCACACACAAGGTAATTGTCCCAGTCCCTCACAGACCAGAATGAACTACAGAAGTATGGGTCCCTACACCTGTAATTTGTTTTTTCTCCAGTGATCTGAGACCCATCAAAAGAAATGTAGAAAATTTGACATCCAAAACACATCTCAGAAAATTCACATTAGTTCTTTCATTTTCCTTTCAACCTGGTCTAGGAGGGCTATGTGTTCTGTTTCAAGGGAATGCTGTTCTTGTTCTCAGAACATGGAGGAAGCATTAGCTCTAATCATCTGATACTGGAAGTGCACAACTGAAGTGTTCCATAATAGTGACACAAAATATTTAATCTAAAATAATTGTGTTTTAGGGAAAAGAATCTGAATATAATTCCATTTTAATTACCTCTCTGGAGAATCATCCTGTTTTTTAAATCCAGGAGGAAGAGCTGGCCCAAAAAAGCCATCATCATCATCATCGTCTTCATGAATTCTTTTTGGCTTTCTGCAAATACAGGTTTCACTTAATAATTACCTTGAAGTGCATAGCAATTATCTATATTTTTAAAGGGAAAAAAACCACATAAAATTATTTCATAGAGTCTTCTGTACTAAATATCCTGCTGTTACCAAGGAAACAGTGCAAAAGGATCCAAAATGATTTGAAGCAATTAAAATATTGGGAGTCTAAGCTTCACTTCAAAAACGTTCTGACATTTAAAAAAAGAAAATAATTTTTAAAAACAACATTAAGAATGCTTTTGCTGTAGAAAGAAGTTTAGTATAATGTTGAAACACCATTTTCTAGTCACAAGTAATTTAAAATTCAGCACACTTCTTTCTCCATTTTTATATGCTGTCTGCATTTTGAGTAGTATTTTTCCTGTTCAATTCTAATTAGCTGAAAAACTATTGACTAAGAAAACAAGAAAAAAGTGAATAATAATTACTCTAGCACTCATTAAGATGGCATACTGGCCCTCACGTCTCTTACACAAGGCTGAGAGCAAACACACACAAATTCTTAACACAGCAATTGTGAGTAATGAACCCAACAAACGAGAGTATCTGACTCCTGTTACTTGCTAAACAGTTCAGTTTTTTTTCATTAGAGTTGACTTAATTGAATGTATAAATTCATGTCCATAAACATTCTTATGGCCTCTCAAAGCGAACTTGTATACAAAAACCAGGGCAAAATTCAAGTACCAAATACTTATGTACATGGTAAGTGGTGCCTGTCCTTAGGTAAACATGCAAAATTGCAGAACTAAAATAAAACATATAAACACAGAGATCTGATTGCCCCAAATAACTTAATTCCACCGTAGGGTGTCAAACAGGTCAGCTGAACATTCTTGGCCATGAAGAATATGTAGAACACATAATCAAGAGTTTTACACAGGTACAGAGTTTACCTTTATTTATATAACATTGCCCCTTTCTCATGAGTTAGACACATTACATTTGCAATATAACGTAAATATACAAATAACCCAAGAACATACTCACTTGGCTGCTGGATCTCCTTCTGTCTCCTCTTCAGAGTCTCCGTTTGTGTCTCTGGGTAGAGGAAGAGATTCTGAGTCGTCATCAGTGTCAGGAGTTTCTGAGCTACAGCTGCTTTTGTAGCCTGGAGGCAGTGCTGGTCCTGCAACTGAACATCCAGAGTTATTTGGGATCATAAAAACCCAGAATGACTGGATTTGGTTCAGACTTAAAGAAAGGATCTTTAAGATTATTTAGTTCCAATCTCCCTGCTATTGGCAGGGAACCTTCTACTAGACCAGGTTTAATAAGGATACTTACTAAGTGTTTCAAATGAGTATGATCTATCACAGTATTTCCAAAACACGTTTACTTGTGATTAAGTTTTTTCAATCACTGCTCTCTCTAGCATTTAGAGAAGATAGCTAAACAAACCTCTAGAAGTTACTTCTTTTAGCACTGTATTTCCATCAACAACTTGCCCTGTCCAGTTTCCTGGACTTAGGATATTACTAATCCATTACTACATGAGCATCTTCTGGAACAGGACTAGAAAGCCATGTTTTATATAAGAACTAATGTACAATGGACGTGGCATAAACCGGTATATTTAAAAGAAACTACCACCTTCATAAAGCATTTGAAGCTTACTAGTGAAGAAATACATCATCTGTACATACACAGCGTGGGAGACCGTAAATTCTTAAATGGGAACATTTGTGACCATAAAGTATTACATTAATTGCCAGCGTGCTATAGGAATGGTTTAACAATTATTAAGGTTATTCACAGTTCAGCTAAATGTGAACAGCAAGGACAGATTTAAGTAGTCTTAAGATTTAAGACATCTGCTGCAAAATGGATGATTTAGGCACTCTGAGAATGAATTCAAAGCATTGTTGCTGTCAGAAGGCCAGGGCAGTGGATGGAGCTCTCATGCTCCAGTCAAACCTTTACTCCTCGGGGTAATATCTCAGCGAAATTAAAATTCAGACACTAACACCACTAACAGGCCTGAGCTGTTTCTGGCACTGTGCCCACCAGCAGACACTGATCTTTACAGATTTATTTGGATATAATACCATTTGCAGTGGGTCCAGAAGCAGCTTAGCCATTGATCCTAACAGAAAATGCCCCCTAAACAA
Source organism: Vireo altiloquus (assembly GCA_013396875.1). NCBI lineage: Eukaryota > Metazoa > Chordata > Aves > Passeriformes > Vireonidae > Vireo > Vireo altiloquus. The sequence continues at coordinate 924,772 of VZRF01008712.1, forward strand.
GACCCTTAACACAGATACCCTCACAGGCTCAATCAAGACGGAGTCAGCTGGAGCACACAAAAACCAGCAATGGTCTCAACATAGGAGCCCTTCCCAACCCAGGGCAAGGCACACAGGGCCAGCACCCATTCACACAAACACAGCACAAACAAACAGCCAATGTTCCTGTGTAATGGAGATTTGGTTCTACGGATGATTTAGCATCCTGAGACACAGACACCATTCCTCCTCTTAATATCTCAAGCACTGAGTACAAGACTTGCTGGACAGAGAGGTGTTTCGGCGAGGAAAAGACACTGTTCCCTTTATGAATAGTCAAGGGTCAGATGAAAAGATAAAGCGTACCAGGAAATTAGATCTCCAGTTGAAGAACTACAGCTTTTTGATAATACAAAATACAACCTGATGTAGATTATTCCATTGTTAGCTGACAAAGGCTAGGCAGAAATCAAGTCCTTCAAGTAAGCTTCACAAAGCTTTTAATCATCTTTAGCACAAGACACAAAGAAGGACAGGCCACTAGCTACAAAGCATCCAGGTAGATCTGACACTTCTTTGTTTCCTGTTTAAATGGAAAAGACTTTAACTGGGACATACAAATCCATTTCAGCACTAAGAAGGGAAAAAAACAACCCAACAAACCACTTCTCTCACGCCCCCAAAAAACCCAAACACAATACCCTAGTCTATAAAGGTAAAATAAGTTCATGATGAAAGGAAACAAACAGATGTATAACAGGAATAAAAACTGCCGTCAAGAAGAAGTCTCTTTCAGTACAAAAAGCACCACTTGGAAAAAAGCACTTAAAACCCAGATAAAACCTACATGACTGTTTTCTCCAGCCACCTGGTGACCTGACATAATGCAAGCAGACTTCATGTTTTCTAAATGCAAAAGAAAGGAGTAGGAGTGAAAGCAGCAAAGTCAGATGCAGTTAGGTGAGTCTGATACTAGAGAGGAAGAGAGAAATTAGGAGCAGCTTTGTGAACTGCACAGCACTAGTAAAACCAAAACTATTTAAGGATGGAGACTGGTTCCTCTAGCATGTTGTCCAACACCAGGGCTAACATACATACTTTCATCCCAATTCCTCTCCCTTATGTTGGCAAAACTGCTTGCATGGGCTATGCAATAAACTGGATCAGGGAACTTAAAAGGCCTAAAAATAACATTGCAAACTACAGCACTCCCCTGAAAGAACTCCATGGAACTGCAGCCTAAGCAGGACAAGCAGAAATGGAGACACAGACTGACTAATGCAGAAAAAAATGGCATTTAAAGCCTGAGGAAGAAAAAGTCATTGGACATGGTGAAAAGAAACGGAGGGGACAGAGATTCGGGATTAAAAATTAATATGATCACGGTACTGACTGAGACTAACAATCAGCACAGGCAAAGATATAGCTACGGATCAGGATGGTTTGGGGAGCCACAAGAAAGAGCAGAAAGGTAGCAAAGGGAATTGCTAAGGGTAAATTCTGGAAGCAAAGAAAGAAAAGGTTGAGGAGGGAGGCCAAGATCTAATCAGAAGTCTGTGAAATTCCCCAAAAGCCAGGAAAAAGTGTAAAAAACAGATGAAAGGAGGAACAGAGGAGAGTTCAAAAGAGTCAGGAAACTAAAACTAATGATGTGAGGAGGATAAATGGATGTAACAATGATAGAGCAACAGAAAAGTGACAAAGTAACCAGAGCTCAGAAAAATTCGGAGCAGGACAAGGGGATAAAAAAGTATGAGAAGAAAAATTTGGGGATAGAGAGGAGAGAAACAGGACCAAGCAAGACTAAAGTGAATGTTTCACAGCTACTAGAAGTGACCATCCTACTAATGTTTCTCTGACTTGCCTTCTCTGATGAGCTGGATCTGGTGACTATCTGTCTGAAAATTAAGTCAATTCGATTCAGAAACCAAATTAAAAGCTAGTTTTGGTTTTGTTTTGCTAGGGTTATTTCTGCTGTATTTGGGGATTCCAAGCAATCTACCACACCATCAGACATGCAGTGGGAAGCTCTCAAGGACAGACAGGGCTTTTTACCTCCAGCATAGTGGTAGATCAACTCAGACATATCACATCAACACATCAGTTTTGTAACAAATGTGGCCTCAATGCTGAAACAGACAAAGTTCCCTTCTGCATCTCTGGCTATTTTTGGCCATTCCCTAACACTTCTCTCCTGCTGGTACAAGGACAGTGCAGTGGCAGGGACAAATGGGCCAAAGAAAGTATGATTCTTCCAGCAGGAGCACAGTTAAACCAGCTTCAAAGCACCATCATGAAGTGAAGAATCAGGAAATGAGTGTGTCCCATAGGCTGGACAAGCTGAAGAAGGTAAAGGATTTACCAGGGATGAGCTTTTGGGTCTGTCCAACCACCATTTGCTTCCATCCTGCTCCCAGCTGAGGGTCACAGAAGTACTATTAGCATCGCTTCTCTGACACCAGAGGTAGCCCATGGGCAATGTGGTTTGTCCCATGGAAAGAACACCAGAGGGTGTTGCGGGAGAAAGCCTCTCGATGCTTGTATCCAGAGGGGTGGTGGGAGTGGGGCTCAAGGGGGGCTGAGATATTTGCTACTGACCGTGGTGCAAATCAGCCTGCACAAGGGTATAAAATGCTTCTGGAAAGTGGGCAAATCAGTCTCCGAAGGCTGCAGACAGGTCCCAGGTGGATTGCCTCCAGAAGGAATGTATTGGCAATAAATCTAATCATAATCATACATAATCACTCTTCTATTTCTTGTGTCTGTCTGAAAGCCTTCTCTTGTGCCTGAGAACCTTCTCTTGTGCCTGCTTGAGAGCCTTCTCTGCCACAGGCTGCTCAAAATCCTACTTTGTTGCTGTTGGGAGACAGAAGCTATGAAAGTAGAATAAAAAACCAAGTCCTCTTCAAGAAAAGCAATGAGCAGCTCAAATATCAGTGAGACTACTAGGACAGGAAAAATATTGGAAAAGCTGTTCAGCTTTAAAAGATGAAGCATCTCTTAAAGTACTAAAAAACACAAGGGAAATTGTTACAGAACAAATTCTAGACCCATTTGACTCAAGACCCAGAAAGTGTTCCAGTGCAGAAGGTGCTTGTGGCAGCCCCACTGCATGATTTTTGTCACTCCAGGTGCAGGGCTCCAGATGGAGCTATAGTTCTGTACAGCAAAGTGTGTTATGCCAAAGTACTTGCTCTCCTTTCTCCCTCTGCACTGCAGCAGTCTGCCTCATGGGGTGAGCAGGAACACTTACCTGCTCTAAGTCAACGTCATGAAAAGTTTGTGAAAATTATAAAAACAAACAATCTCCCAGTAGCTGGAGTTTAGGATTTTCGTTTGTTTTCAAAAGCAAATAAATTCCTTCACCCACTTCACACAGAAATTTACAAGCACATCTTGGATCAGTTGCCAGTGCAACTATAATACCATGGAAGTGATATACATTGGGACAAGGAGTGCACAAACTCAGCTGAGTAACTTAGAGTAGACACTGCTGAAACACCCAATGTCACAAACCCATGGTCTAATGATAAGTTAAACTTGTTTTATTCAGTGGATTCATACACAATACAGATACTTGCAACATGCATCAGCACACTGATTGACAGTGAATAAGCGATCAGCACAGATATGACCAGGAAAGGCAGCATCAGCTCATGTAGTCAGGGCTTCCACACAGAGGTGAGCTCTGGACCCAGAGCTTGATGTTGCCATGGTGTCAGCTAATGCAGCAGCTTTGTCCCTCTTCCTCTTGCTCCCTCTTCTGGATTAAAAAATTAGAGAGCAGACAAGCATAGCAAACCTTTCCCATCAGAGCTGCTTTCTTGGGAGTAACTGAATGGTCACTGACACACTGCCAGAAACTGAATATATGCACTAGCGCCTTGAGTCTGGATTAAAGACAAGGAGTGCGAACGCTTAAAGTGCTGCTTCCAGAGAGATTACTGATAGAGAACATGCAAGAGTTTCAGTGGGAGAACTGAGCTCCACTACAGAAGAGCCAGCCTGGCAGTCAGCTGCTCTCGATGGGATCCCGCTTCTGATGGGACTGCTCTCAACATGAGAGACCCTGGCAGGCAAAGCACCACATGACCGCCAGCCTGCCCCACATCCTGAGGTACACTGCCTGGAAAGCCACAGCTAATGAAGTGGTTTGGCTCGGCAAAGGAAAGCACGCTGCATAGGCGCAGCCTCCTCCTTGTCTATCCACTAATTTCACACTGGAGCTGCTGAAGAGCAGAGGCTTCAAAGCGCAGGGGAGACTTGAGTGGGACAAAAGTAAACGACTCACGACAGTATTTTCTAAAGCGGGTTTTAGAGCTTTCCGTTTCTGTAGCATTCCATCGCATATAGCGCCTTTTTTTGGTTTGTTTTGTTAAAAAGTCACTGTAATAACCCCCCCGGGGAAGTTCAGCTCCATCCAGGTGCCGCACTGGCACAGCCCGCGCTGTGACACACTGGGCTGCAGAGCCCCGCTATCCCACACACGGAGCAGCCCGCGCTGAGGAACGCCAGCTACAGAGCGCCTCACGCAATGGAACACCGCCTGCGGGGCCTCCCTATCCCACCACCGCCGTATCCCTGTGCTCTCACCCTGGCTGAAGTCCTCGCCCGGCTCGGTCTCGGCGCGGCGCGGGAAGCCGGGCGGCAGCGCGGGGCCGATGAGCTGCCGGGCCATGGCGCAGGCGGCTCCGGGGGCGGCCCGGCCGCCGTCCCTGTCCCGCTCCGCTTCCCTGCCGCCGCCCCCGCGGCGCTCCCGGATGACGCCGCTGCCCCCCGGGAGGGAGGGCTCGCCTTCCTCGGCCCGGACGTGACGCGTTTAGCAGCCGCCGCCGGTGCGGCCCCACGTGGTGGTGCGAGCGCATCGCGGAGCAGGGTCTGTATACGAGAGGCCTCTCCGCGCCCGACATGAACCCCTTCGCCTGGTACCCGCCGCCCCCGCCGGGGCTGCCTCCGCCGGGCATCCCCCCACCCTTCTTCTGCCCGCCGCCCTCCTGGGACACGAGCTTCTGGGCTGCTCCCGTGCCTTACCCCCCGTCCGGCCGATACCCGCCGCCCGATAGCCACCCGCCGCCCAGCACCTACGCGCCCGCCGACACCTACTCGCAGCCCAAGGGCTACTCCCAGCCCGCTGAGTCCTACTCGCAACCCGCCGAGAACTACCCGCCCGCTGAGAGCTACTCGGAAACCGGCCAGAGCATCCCTCCCGCCGAGAGCTACTCCCAGCCTGCCCAGAACAACTACTCGCAGCCCGAGCGCTACCCCGCTGCGGACAGCTACTCGCAGCCCAAGAGCTTCCATCCCCCTCACAGCTACGCCTCGCCCCCCGCCTGGTTCCCGCCGGCCTACGGAGCGCGACCGCAGGGCCCGCACGCTGGTGAGGGGCGGGGGAGAAGCCCTCTCTTGGACCCATGGGCTCCTTCCCATCCCACGCAGGCACGGGCCCCGGGGCTGTCCTGAGCCCTTGGGGCTGGAGGACTCTCCCTCCAAGCATGTTGGTTATGCAACCCTCTCTTGTCTCTTCCCTAGACCCTTCTCCGTTGCCCACTTAGGTAGGAAGGGGGTGTTTTACCAGCTGTATCTGTGAAGGGCTCATCTTTTTTTCTCTGTTCCGAAGGTGGAAATGGTAATTTCTCCCAGAAATGGCACGGCAAGCAAGTGCCTGCGTTTGGTAAACACTGTCCAGAAGAAAATAACAAGCCAAAGGTATGGAGTGGGGTCCCCAGCGCAAGAGGGACATGAAGCTATTGGAGTGGGTCCAGGGAAAGGCCACGAAAATGTTCAGGGGGTGGAGCAGCTGTCCTGAGAGAGCTGGGCTTGTTCAGCATGGAGAAGAGAAGGCTTCAGGAAGAGCCTTGCAGCACCCTTTCAGTACTTTAAAGGAAGTTAGGAGAAAGATGGGAACAGACTTTATAGTAAGGCCTGTAGCGATAGAAAAGGAGTAATGCATTTAAACTGAAGCAGAGTAGATTTAGATTGGACATAAGGAAGACATTTTTTACTGTGAAGAAGGTGAGATACTGGCACAGATTGTCCAGAGAAACTGTGACTGGCCCAGCCCTGGAAGTGTTGAAGACCAAATTGAATGGGGCTTTGAGCAGCGTGATCTAGTCATAGATAGTCCCTGCCTGTAGTGGGAGGGTTGGAACCAAGTGATCTCAGAAGGTCCCTTCCCACCCAAACCATTCTGTCATTCTGTGATGGTATCAGTCTTATGGGACTTGGCCCGAGGCACTGCAGAGGTCCCGTTCTCCTGTCTAACATGCTTGCCCTTACAGGAGAGCAAACGTGTGACAGTGTGTAACTCTTGAAAGCTACATGTTGACCAAATTCTTACACAGGTTTATGTCACCTTACTGCGGTGATGCCCGACTGCCTAGATTTCATTAGTGCTCTGTCAAGACCAGGCAGCCAGATGACACTGATGTGTGCAGTGGGAGAAGGAAGGGTCTGTGCTGCCCTCTGACCTGGTACATGTCATGGGAGAGCAGTCACGGTCTGTCTTGGTAGGAAAGAGATGTGGGGCTTTGACCTAAATCCCACAGCCCTTTGTAAGTCTGTGCCAGCAGACTGGTGTGTCAATTGATTGAAAGGTGGTAGGGAAGGTTAATTGATTGAAAGGGAAGGCTAAGTGCAGGGCACTTTGTTTAGAAAATAGGTAATTTGAACTTAACTTTCACGTTATGTTAGCTTATCTTTGAAACTTTTGAAACATGTAACTGCTTTGTTAACAAAAATACTAATAGTGTTTCACAACTAATTACTGGAATATCTTGTAACTGCAATGGTGAGATTATTTCTTCTTTTATTTCTTTTTTCCAGACCAAAAAGAAAAAAGAGCCAGTTTTCTCTCATTACTGTGATACCTGTGACCGTGGCTATAAAAACCAGGAGAAGTATGATGAACATATTTCGCAGCATAAACAGGTTGATGAGTTTGGCTTTTTTTATTCACACTTTGGTTTTTACCTTTGTGCCTGACAAGCAGTTAGCTGTAGTCACTCCTTGAACAGAAGACAGAGGAAAGAGATTCCAGAGCCATGCCATGTATTGGTGGGGTTTTTTTTTCTGAGTGCTATATGTAGGGGAGGCTTTGGTTTTATTTTTGGTTTTATTACTGAAGCCTTTTTAACTGTTTTTCTTGTGAAGTATTGCTAAGTTGTAACAATTAATTCATTGACATTACTATAGCACGTACAATTTTTGCATGGAAAAACATTTTTAAAAAATCTCATTTATTGAAAATTATCAAAATTTGAAATTAGAGAGTCTTGCAAATTTTTTTCTTAGGTAAGCTTCACTTTCTTTTATGAAATACATTGGCTACACTGGTTGTTTAAAATCAGATGAAATTTAAAAGTACATTATCTCCACTTGCTCCTTTTACAGTGTCCTTTGTTTGCAAACTAGGTAGCTTGCACAGCCTGTGTAACAAACTGTATAGGCAACTGGCACTGAGTTTATTTAAAGTGTGCTCAAAAGTTTGTTTATAATTTGTGTAAATTGGTGTGTTTTAAGTTCACCCTCTTATCTTGCAGTGCACAGAAGAAGGATGCAATTTCAGTGCGCATGAGAAGATTGTTCAGATACACTGGAAGAATGTAGGTAACCCTCTGGGCCCAAAATATGAGTCTGTGCCATTTTTATCATAGCCCCTTTTCACATTCTTCAGTGGTTTGCTTTCATTAATCTGGAAAGAAAATGTATCACCTCTGAGGAGAATCTATTTTAAGACAATATTGTGGGTGAAAATACGTTAAATGCTGTGGGGTTTTCTTAATGGATTCATTTTATCAACTCTGTGTACAGTCTCACCAGTTTTAGAGATGAAAACAGTGTGGTACCACTACAGCTAAGATAGTGATGTTTTCTTTTTTAACTCGCGTTTCTTTTCCTTCCTCTTTTAAAAACCTGTGAAATACTTTTTCCTTAGGCACATGCACCTGGTGCTAAAAGAATAAAATTGGATAGTCCAGAAGAGATTGCTAGATGGAGAGAAGAAAGAAAAAAGTAAGATTTTTGGCCTGTTAATTTGTTTTACTGTATTTTCCCTGTGTGATCATTAGATGACAGCTGAAGGGCAGGAGCAGCACATAACTTGCTGCTGTTCCACTGACTGCAAAACTCCTTCAGTAGTGATCTGTGTCAGAATGCCTGAGCCAGGAGAGTGTGAGCTGCAGAGACTACAGTAATTTGGAAAATTATAAGACAAGGCAAGGTATCACCTGAGAAGGAAGCATCTTTCCCAGATGCTTGATTTGGTGCCCCAGGTTAGGTGAATGTCTCATTCCTTTTACCCTGGTCACTGGTCATTTTTTAGGTCATAAATATTTGTGTGGTGGTTTTTAATAGCTAAAAAATCCGGAACTATTGTACTGACTATAATTGTAATACTATGTGCAGATTTCTCCAGCTTAATTTGTCCCAGTAGACCACAACAGGGGGTTTTCCTAATTTTTAAGGGCTTTGTGCATTGCTTGATGCTTTTCTAGTGAGAGAGAACAGAAACCATGAATGATACATTCTTGGGTAGTCTAACTTGCATTGTATGCAGGGTGCAAGGTAAAATTCTCCTATAAGCAGTATTTCTCATTATTTCTTGTTCTGTGATGTGAGAGGGTATAACTTTTCTGTTGACCAGTGTTGTTGTATTTATCCCGCAGATCTTTTTTTTCCCCTCAGAGTTGAACAGATTAAAAGCTACCGTTTCCCAGCAGGAGAAAGATGCTGCAGGCTTTACTCACTTCTGTTTGTAATTTAGAATGTAGTCTTGCAAGTGATCAGTGTATGAGTTTTGTTTCCATGAGCAAGAGTCCTATATGCAGAATGGGAAGTAATATAGATTTAATTTTGAGATGAGTGGTGATGAGCTAGGGCAATGTGCTAGTCACATGAGGGTTTTTAAGGAAAATAAACCCAGTGGTCTGGTAGAATGTTACTAATGTATCCACCTTGTGTTCATGTCAGAAGGCAATGCTAATGCATTCTTGCTTTGAACTTTACCTCCCTTAATAAGTTTTTACACTGCTTTTTTTAAAAAAGAGAAATGAATGGAATTTTTTGTGGATTTTTTTAACTGTGCCCCATTGATTTATTTCTGTATGGAGAAGCAAAACTTCTCCCCATGTAAGTTCATTTTCGCAAGTTTTAATTTTCTTTTCATGGTTGGTTTCAGCTTTTTCTGCAAATTTCAGAAAGGCAAAAGGAAATCTTACCATTCTATCAGCACATCACAGCAGTCAACTGTTGCACCTGCTGTTCATTTTTTACAAATGAAAATAATCCATTGGTTCCTTTTAAAAATGCTTTTTTGGATACAGAAACAAGAAATTATTTTCTCCCATTTTTAAAATGCCATCATTAGCTAGACAAAAATCGATTGTGATTTGTGCAAATGGAAGTTTGGTGTTAGATTAGACAAATATTAAAAAGATTAGTTTTCATTCCAAGGTTTCCTTTTAAATAAAAGATGCTTGAGGGCTTGGTTTTTATTTGCTTTCAGTCTACATGTTGCTGTTGTGTTCTTTTTAGTGACCTAATTTTCTAACAGGAGCTCCAAGGAAAAAAGATCCATGCTCGTATGTGGTCTTTGAATGAGTCGTTGCTACTAGTTTTGAACTTTTCGTACACTTCTTTGTTTTGGTAGGAGTTCTGAAGAATTCCTGTCTAGCATCTGATGCTGAGGTTTAGGTGTAGAAATTATATTTAAGGTGTGTATGTCAGTATGTGCTCTCCTGTGTACTAGAACATCAGGGAAGTGGAAATCGAATGCAGAATTGTGGTTAAGACACTGCGTGGGGGAGTGGGTACTGGGTGTCACAGCAGCCTTTATCTACATTTAATTGTAAGGGTGATGCTCTGCCTGAGATGGTTTTGCTGAGCTCCTGAAGGATCTCATGGGAGAGATTGTTGGTTTTACAGTTGAATATAATTTGTCTGTGATACAACATTGCTGAAAGCCTTTGCTTGCTGCAGCACTGTAAAATCAAAGGAAATAAAGTCGCGTGGTCGCAGCCACCAACCAGAAAAGGTGAAATGGGATTAGGACTGTCTGAGCCTAGGCCACTAGATGGAGCAGTGCTGTGCCTTATCTTGATACTTCAGGCCTTCTGTGGGCATCGTTTTTAGCCGTGATGGATGGGTGTAGAATGACTACCTGGGTGGCTTTTGTTACTCTTTGTACAGCAGGGAAGCTCTATGAGCATCCTTCTTTTTTTAATTAAAAAAAAAAAAAGAAAGGGGAGGGTGGGAGACAGGCAGAGAGTGAAAGCCAGCTGGAACTTTTGTGAAACATTAATTGGGTCACCAGCAAAGCATCAGTTTAGTACTGAAGGTCTGTTGTTGACTCACAGTAAACATTGCATTGTACAGAGAAAAGGGACACCAGAGGGAGTCTGAGCTATTAAGCAGTTTTAGTTTATGGTGACAGGAAAAACCCTTTTTCTTTCTAGAAGCTCCAATCAGAGCTAAGAATGAATCTTTTTAGGTCATTATTAGTTTGTTTCTAATTAGGTTGCAGTGATTTAATATGTGTGTTTCCATGCTGCATCCTGTCTTGCTTGTTCTTTCAGCCGTTATAAATAATTACTTGCAGAGTTGAGATTTTTCTTCTTAATTAGCTGCTGTGTTGCTCAATTGTGTATCCTGCTTAAACTCTTTAAGAAAGAGCTTGTGTTTAACTTGTAGCCTTACTCTCATGGAGGAAAGAGGAGGAGGGGAGCTGGTAAGGAGTATCTCTGGATGAAGCATGCTGGGTTGGAATGCTGTTTTCCTGTTGAACCTGCTGAGCCAAGAAATCTAATTAGGCAAAGAGCAATAGAGGTGAAGTTCTGTGGGATCTCAGGGTTTCCCTGTGTTTTTCAGACAGATGGTTGTGAGGTCTGACATCAACTTTTCTTGTTTTGATTTGTCCTGTCCCTTCCAAGTGTTGAGAAATGTGCTGTCTTCAGCATATTTTTTCTTTAACATGAGCTTAAAGAGAATTATCTGCAATGCATTTCCTTAATGTGTCAGAATGAGGTATTGCTGTTTTCCCTACTCCACAAGTGAGATCTGGGTCCTGCCAGCCCATCTGTTTCTCACCAACATTTCTTGAGCAATGGTTATTCGTAAGAATGTGGCAAAGCTGCTTTTGTTGTTAAAGCAAATCGTTAAACTTACTTTTGCTTAGCTCCTAATATAACATTGGGGTTTTTTCTTGAGCTTGAGTGTTGCTGATAAATTCTCTCATTTCTGCCCTGCTTTCTTTAATCTCTTGGCATTGGGTTTGTTCAGATAGGAATTTTCTGTTGTATTTCCTTGCAATACATCTCATAGACTGAGCATGTGCTTAGTGCTTGAAGTCCAGTACTGTTAACCACACCACTTTTAATTAATTTGTGGTTTTCTAGTTGTGTGACAATAATTCTAGAGTAGTTTGGAATCCTCCCTGGTGTTGCATTCGTAGTAGCGAAATACATAATAGGGAAAATAATTTCTGGGACCTTGGTAAAAGAGAGAAGCAGAGTAGAAGGGATGTGTCAGTAGATCAAGGTAAACATAGATACAATAAAGTTTACTCTGATCTGCTGGGATAGATTAGCAATAAAACTGCCTCAGCTAACATATGGTTAAATCAGATGTGGGAAAGTTAAGCCAAGATTTTATCGGCTCTCTTGGGTCATTTTAATTCCCTTTGGGCTATCCATGTCTCCTTTGCTGTTGGCTGTGCATATGCAATTAAGACCAGCTCAAAAATTATTGAGGCACTTTGCACACAGTGTTGTTCCTATTAAAATGATGAACTTGTGTAGCTCTTGACTCAGGAATTCGTTGTGTAAACTGCTATAGAAGCAGGTCTCTTTTCTGCTAGATATTGGCAAAGCTCTGTTTCTTCACTGCTCGCTGAGAGCTGCTTTACTCCAATGTTTATGTGAGCAAAATAAAGTATGCTGGCCTATAAAAAAATGCATGGCTCTGGCTAGTGTGCTCATTTATTGAAAGAAAAAAATCTATTCACTAAGGCACATGTTAGTGATTATGCTCAGTGTCACTGTTCCCTGTCTCTAGAAGCTTAGGGTGTCCTTTACCTGCACATCTCACTTTGTTGAGGTATATGTGATATACTCATCTTAGTCTCAGAAGCAGTTTTCTGATATTATCAACTTATTTTGGAAAACTTTGGATTGTAGAAGTCTCTATGGTTCGGAACTGCAGCTGCTGTGAAATGGGGCTGCCTTTTCAGGTAGTACTGGCTTAATGAAGTCTGCTCTGCCAGACCATCACATCCTGGTTTAACTCCCTTTTGCACTAAATTGCTTAGGTTCTTAAAGCCCTGTGGGGACTGATGAAACTGTTTGTATTCAAGCTCTTACAAGTTGTTTGCAAGGCCTAAGTGGTGGGCTACTTCTACTTCAGTGGTATTTGTAGGTAATATTTTAAGAACATCATTTTCTTAGGAGAGGAGGAGGGCTTGCCGTCTTAGGAGGGTGCAAACCCAAGTCAGCTCTTGGAATTTAAGCATATGGCCTTTTTTGTGAAGAGACTCTGTCAGTATAGGCACGAGGTAAGGGAGGGAGTAAAATGCCGTTTAACATTTGAGAAGACCTGGAGAAAATAAACAGAGCCACTGCAGATGCCTTCAGATATAGTTCTGCAGGCACACTGAGACTTGTGACTTGAGCTCTCACCAGCTGTCTCTTACTGCCTGTGTCACCTGGAAGGGTGGTTTAGGAGAAATCTGTCAGTCTTGGCAGTGAATGGAACTGAAAGCATTCGTGCAGTCCATTACGGTGGCTCGTGGAGGGAGTGGTAACTCACAGGAATGAAAGTGGGAGGCATTCATGTCTCAAATTGTGTTGGAAGAGCATGTCTGAATGCATCCTTAATCAGCGTAAGTGCTGGAGCATTTGAAGACTCTTTTGCTCTAGTATTTAGGGTCTTCCCTAATTACCGCCCCCCGCCCCAATCTCTACAACAAACTTGGGGATTTTTTGAGCATAACTACTTATTTTATAGCTTGCTGTCCTCCTGGGAGCCTTTGTGTTTGAAGGAAAGTACTTTATCCTAAAACTGTGGAGAGGTGCCAAGCACAGGGGTCTTTGTCAATGTGACGCTCTTGAGATTAAAGAGTTCATTGCACATTTGCTGTGTGCTGGGAGTGTTGTAACATGGATGAACAAATCTAGCTAACAGGGAAGAGCAGAGGTAAAACATCACATCCCTGTGCTCACTTGAGCTGTATGGCAGATTTCTGGGAGAAATCCAATGAAAATAGATGTTGACAGCTCATGTTCAAATCCTCTTAAAGGAGACAAGTTCTGTAGTGTGTTTAGGTTTGTCTTGTAGAAAATGCTTCTCTTTTTCCCTTGGTATGTGGTTGAAGCTCTCTTGAATCAATGTGACACTTAGCATTCATGCTGTAATATGGGGAAAATGCATGTGATAAGATTAAATATTTAGAGAAAGTGATGTGTCTTTTTTGATAGCTATTTATAGTGAGAAGCTGTTCTACGTTTCTCTTTACTCCATTTTAATAGACATCAAATATTTATACTTTGTGTTTCTATCCAGAAGCTGGGGGAGCGTGTGCATGTGTTTCTCATTTACCACCTTTATCTCAAAGCCCTGGTGTTTGCAGAGCAAGTAGTGTAGCCATTTTTGGGCTTTGATGGTAAAAAGCCTACTGCACAGGCTTTGCGTGTTAGAACCAGTGAGGCATTCGTCTGGAGGGAAGGATGTTAAGGGAGGTAGGGAATGGAAGAGAAGGGATGGTTTGAGAGATGGTTGTAACAGTAGATTTGTTTTCATCTGCATGATTTGGCAATTTTTCTTGAACCCGGAACAAAAAAGGGGCAGTAGTTTTGGTGAACTTGAGGTCAGTGTGCAAGCACAATGCTGAGTATTACTTGAGAAGGAACTTGTGTGCTTTTCCCTGTCACATTAATGGAATCTTGTGCACCCAGAAGCTGTTCCTATAACCTTTTTTTTTTTTTAAGTTTACAAGGACTCAGCGTTTAGTTTGCTAAGGGCATGTCGTTTAAATAACCCAGTTGAAGCTCCATTAAAAATAAAATTGGAGGACTAAATCATGCAGTTACGTGGTGGGGCAAACGGAGGGTCCCATGACTGTAACCAGACTGTTTGTCTGCAACTTTCTTGATGGTTTGGTAAATCTAAGACTGCTAATGTGGTAGATTTTTTGAATTTTTTGGTTGGTTTGTTTGTTGCATCTGGATATGTAAGTGTAAATGTGCTCTGATATCTTTTCCTCAGTAATGCCTTTTAAGAAAGAAAGAATCTGTTAAACTTCCTTGAAAATTTTTAAAAATCTCTAATGTTTTTAGTGGAAGCTGGTTTGGTAAAGGGGAAATTGAGAAAGTACAGTGAATCCTTTAAGAGCCAGTAAAACTATTTTTTTTTTTCTTCTAGAAATTTTCCTACGTTGGCAAACATTGAAAGGAAGAAGGAAATGCAGATGCAGAAGGAGGAAAGGGGCGAAGTGCTGACTACCCAACAGTTTGGGTAAGTGTTTTTAACCAAGCTTGTTGCTTTCCTCCCACTGAGTTCAGAAGTCTCTCTTGCTGTGGTCTCCCAGTACTTACTGCTTCCACTGTATGCACAATCTGGCTGCCCTTTAGGAGAAGAGAGGTCATTTGACAAGTTGCTGTTGTAATGTTCTTTTACTTACTTCATAGTGCTTCAAAGTCCACTTCAGTTAAATGAAACAAAAACTACATTAAAAATCTGGTATTCTGGCTTGTTTGAGAAAACCACTTTCTAGTGACCATTCATTATATCAGCACAACCTTGGTCTCTGGAAAAGTAGTAATGGGGACAAAAGTCATGCAACATGATGATTGCACATGGTTTAATCCTTTATTGCCTGAAAATGGCCAACAGAGATTCTATGAGCAGATTTGACTTCTTACTCTCTCTCCTTTCTGATGATAAATCAATAATCAAGTGAAGACAGGGAAAAGATAAAGATGATGGAGGGTAGAAGAAAGAAGCAGCACTACTTAAGTTGTAATGAAAAGTATATGAAAATAAAATTAAATCTATCTGCTACCATTGTTCTGAGCTAGTACTTACTCATCTTGGATTTTTATCTGTTCTCTGCCTTATAAATTATTTTCCAGTATTGTTTTGTTCTTTTCTTTCAGTTTCATTCTTAGGTGACACCAGTTAACTTCATTAGCTCTACCTTAGGACCTGTGAGAAGATTGTTATTTTAAAAAAAAAAGTTATAATGAGCCACACTCCTGAAATATCACTTGTTTAAACTAGAATGACTGAGCTAGAAGACGGGAGCAGACTCAGTCCTAAAGGGCTCTTGCTAAATTTCTGCTGCATGGAAGTGAAACTGGGGTTTGCCTAGCTTTTTGTGTAGGGAATGACAGCCAACAAAATAAAACTTGCACCATGGTAAAGTGGTTGAACTAGTGCAGAATAAGAAGTTAGTGTAATTTATTAAATGTGGACAGTGCAAATCATGTGCAGCATGTGCTTCAGACGATCCAGCACTTACCTGCCCCCCATCCAACCAGTTGCCTTTCGTGACTGAAAGGAAAGATTTATAGAAGACTGAAGTAAAACTTCTTTCAAAGGATAAAAATTTGCAGGAGTGCTTTGCACCCGAGGAACCAAACCTGGGCATTGAAAGTAAAGCCGCAAACATATATGATACTATGTTTGGAGATTCTTAGGAGCAAAGAGTGATTTTCTTTGTCACAGTAACAAACTGATGTCTATGGGTTTTATTTGCTAACTCTTGTGTCCGTGAGTCAGATGCATCGAGTAGTCTTAAACATCCATCAGCAATTCCATGGTGCTACATTTGTACTAGCTTTATATCTTGAAAAAAGAAGCTCTCAAAATTGCAGGTTATTTACTTTCACTTAGCAACTTTTTACACTGGTTGATTGTAGAAATCTCTTCTCTCTCCCCTGAGGTGGTAGCACTCTAGACTTGGTTAACTGTCCATAAGCTGTCATTTCTGCTTTGCATGTCAGCAGTAAAGATTCTGGAATTGGTGCTTATCTGGCAAATTTACTGATGCATGAGGCAAAAATAGAATACAGCTTGTTCCCTGCAAGCTGTACTATTAAAGCAAATGGCTAAGTAAGATTTAGAAAGGATTAGATGCTTAACACTTCCATGGTGCTTTCCATTTGTGGTTCTCTGAAGTGCTTTACAATTCCTAAGTCTCAGCATCCCTGCATGTGAGATAAGAGATGCAGAAGAACTACTTTGGAAGTCTGTCTGGTGTCTTGCAACACCTGAATAATAGTACACAGCTGTCCGTCCCCTCTGAATGGGGAGAGAGGAGCAAGATGTCTTTCACGAGGGAATGGCAGAAGGCAGATGCCAGGCTGATGTTTGTTGGGACACTTTGTGACCTTGGGGTTTCTTTCTGTGTGTTTGAGGCCCCATAGAACTCCGAAAGTTGTTTTTAACCCTTGGTTAAGGACAACACCTCTAATTGAGCCTATATTTGCTCAATATCTACTAGGTTGTACAGCAACATGCTGAATTTAGAGTCTGGTTGTACAAATTCAGAAATGCAGTTTTCTGTCTTGTTGGAGTTGAATCATAGGAGTTAATATTAGCCTTCTTTTGTGGGTGAGGGACTGATGCATAGGAAGGCAGTGGCTTGCCACTTGTGCCACAGGAGCACTGTGGTGGGTGATTGCCATCAGGGATGAGCAATCAGTGTTAGACAATGTCACTAAATGACTGGAGAATGAAATTAAATACGTTTTGTTGCAATATAAAGGTATTTTAACTGCTATGGCAGGCTGTGTTCTCTTCTTAAGAAGGACTTGGTAAGGCCAGAAAAGCATGGAACAGAGGAATGCTAGTAATGGGAACGTTTCTGAACAACCAAAGTAGTGAGTGGCTTGAAAGGGCTGTGTGATGGAGGCCTAGAAAAATTGCATAGATGGAAGAGGTGAATGAAGTGTGATTATACACTGTTTCTTGTAACTCAAGAAGGATGGGGTACCAAATGACTTGTTTAGACATCAGAATGAAGACAAACAAAAAGAAGTCTTTGGCACAAAGTATTAACACCTTGCTGCTAGGTTTCAGGGATGCCAGACACGAACACAGCGTCCCACAACACTAGGCACGTGGTTGACTAGGGATAACAGGACCTCAGCCATGCTGCAGGTGAGGCTGAGGCATGGAGAACGGATCAGAATCAACCATGGGACAGGAGATCTTGCATAGTTTTTGCTGTTGTAATGTCATGATTATTAGTTACAGTCTTGTTTTGCTGAATTAAGTTTCTGTTGCTTGGAAATAAGTATTTTCGGGAAGCGTCAGTTGTCCCTTCTATATTTGTTTTTTTCTCTTGGTCACATTTATTCTTGTATCTATAGAATTTGACCAAAATTTGTTAAGCTCTCCAGGTATCTTCCTATCAATGTGTGTTTATAGGATAACCTGGAAGGATGGAATAACCATGGAACCATGAAGGATAAGTGGAATCATCATGCTGTGCTCTTCCTGTATTTTAGGACTTGTTATTTTGTTTCAGGTTTTAAAAAATGCATTATCCTGATGGACATTTCTTTTATTCCTTTTCCTTGGAATGGAAAAGATGAATGGCATATTAGTTGGAGGCGGGAGTAGGTAGTCATTGCAGCTGATGGTGTCAGATGGCTGAATGGATTTGGTGCAGCAAGATGCTTCTCAGAGCTGTAACTAGAAAAAAGATGCTTCAGCAGTGGAAATATGCTTATAGTAGATGCTTCCTTTTTAACTTCTTGTTGCCACTGTTTTGAATGGCTTAAATGCTGAAGTGAAGAGAGTATTTGTTGACTTCTTTATTTGAAATGAAAACACTGTGTCCTCACGCTGTAGATTATCAAGGAACTTTCTTAGCCCGTGTACCCTTGACCTTGTTAAAAACCAAAAACTAAGAGTCGTGAACTTCAAACTGTTCATTCAGGTCCCAGCTTTGTCCCATTGCTCTGCCTGAGATGAGATGTCAGTCATTTTATGGTCTGTGTTAGCTGAGCTGGTGTAAGTCCTGGTGTCGTTCTGTGTTGCTGAACCTTAAATGAGGGCCTGAGCTGTTTGGTTACATCAGTTGTTTTTATTCTCATAGCTTATCAACTGTATGAGCTTTCTGTTTCTATTCTCCAGCAAAATGAAGGGGATGTGGAAGCCTCCAGAAAATGGAGAGGCTCATGGGCATCAAGGAAGACACAGGAGAAGACAATGGCGCCCGTTCTGGAAGAAATTTAGAAAAAACGGCGGCGATTATCATGCACATAGAGCACAAAATGAAGCCAATGGAGCAGAAAACAACGCGTGTGAAAAGGAAAATGAAAAACAAAATGCTTTGGCAGGACAAGCATGTGAGAAAGACGTGGACCCTCTTGGTCTTCTGGCAAACGGTGATGTTGGTAAGATGAAGGAACTTGGAGAAGTTTTATTTTAAATAGTTGTTTTAAGTTTAGATGCTGAGACTTTGTGCTTGCTAGTCACCATTTTGGAAGTCTGACATAAAGTTTGTGTGCAGCATTACATGTGGTAACATGTGGTAACATGTAACATGTTGTAACATGTTGATGTAAATATTGTACAATAGTCTAAAGGACATGCACCAACTTAGGTTGCTAAATTAACATGTGAGATGAGAAAATATGTATAAAACCAGAAGAATGAAGTACTTCAACAGTCAAATTATTTTTAAAGACTGCTAAATATCCCTTTGTGGTTTTGAAAATAACATTATTTAGAAAGTGAAAACAAATGTATTTCCTTGTATGAATTAAGTGAATTACTTAAAATATCAGTATTTTTGTTTTAAATCTGTTATTTGCTGTGTTATTACTTTTGATATTCTCCATATGTGTGTGTTCTCTGAAGTACTGCTTTTTTTGGGGGGTTGGTTTTTTGTTGGGGTTTGGGTTTTTTGTGAGCATGTCTTGTTTCCTCTTGCTGGCAGAAATATAAATTCTCAGATGTAACTATTTATAATATAGTCAGCAGTGATGCAGTACTCATGGAATATGGCATGTAAGCTGACTTATACTCTGGCTATTTTTAGCAACAAGGGTAGAATATATTCCCTGGAAAGATGTCTGATGCTGAGTTTTTCCTCTTGAAAACATAATCTTCAATTAGTGAGAACAAGAACTCAGCATCCCTATGCAATTTGTTTATTCCATTAATCTTTGCATGTTGGGAAACTTAAGTATGCTTAAATATATCTGTATTTCCCTGCAGCATCTGTGTTTTACTTAATGATGAAAGGTCTAATTATGCCAAAGTGCAGCTAGTGACTTCTGTTATAGTAGGTAGAAAAGGAATGTGGTACTTGGTTATTACACATTATTAAAGCTAGCTGCAACTTTTTATACGATTGAGAAATGTAGCCAGAACAAATAATAACAAACACACTATAACTAAGTAGAATACATATTAAAAATACAACCCAAATCCATGATTTTACTATATAGGTACATATTTTTGATTATCTTTTTCTTCTTCTTTTTTTTTAATTCCTGCTGATTGGCTTCTAAATCCTTCTCCGTCTTCTCAGGACTAAATCCAGCAAGACTTCAAAACATATGACGAAATTCTCTCTTTACCTACACTTGATAACAAAACCTATAATTATATTTGGTATGCAAAGAAGGCAGCAGAAGGCTCAAGCTTGTGTCCAGGAAACTTTTTGTTTCTGTAACTTTGCTGGAGGACTATAAACCAGTGGAGGTTCCAGTTTGCTACCACCTATCTGTAGAGGGTAGACAAATGTGGGGTTTTCTTTCAGTGCACAGCATTGAGCGATGGTGCCCAACATCAGGTGTGTGTGGTGCTGAGACGGGGATGTAGCAGCAAGGCTGGCTGCTGGCATGCAGGATTGTTGGGAAAAATCCCTCTTGCCTTTTCTTTCCCTGCAGAATCTGACAAGGATGAGGCAGCTGAGGAAGATGCGAGACTCTCAGTTGTCCCCAGGCAGGTGACCTCTGCCCTTAGCGCGCTCTCGGTCAACTATGGCAGTGCATCTGACAGCGAGCCTGAAGGTGTGTAGAAACAGCCTCTACCCTTCTCTTCTCCCCTTCTACCCTGTGTCACACTGCAGTGATGTGGACTGCAAGCAGGACTGGGGCTTTTTTTGCTGTCCTTTTCTCAGCAGCATGTCGTGGGTTGAGAGAGGAGGCATAAAATGTCTTTGATTAGGTTGTGTGTCATCAAATTTCCCAAGCCTTTTCTCCCCTAGTTGGGGGAAAATAAGGGACCTATTTTCAGTCTTGCTTCACGTCATATTTGAATAGTGCTAGGAAAAAACTGTTGCTGTCACCCTGTGAACTAATTTCCACATCCTTGAGGGCTTTTTCCATAGAAGGCTGCTGGGTGTTACAGTAGTACTTGAACTCTCTGTTCAAGTCCTACTGCAAGAAGCACGTGGATTTTGTACTTCCCTGAGTGTATGCATCAGTGTGTGGTGAGGAATTGCTGCTGCTGCTTGTTTTTGCAGATCTTTACTACGCCTTACTTGCCCTGGGTGGCCTACCCAAAGTCAGAGACCATCTAGCAGACAGTGATTTGAACTTGGGCATCCTCTGCCCTAGCTGTATCATGATTTTCTCAGCAGCCAAATTTGCAGCAAGGTACAATGTGAAGCAGTGTACTTTATAAGTGATAAGAAGACAGAGGTTTGAAAATCTTGTTCAGGTCTTACTCCTTTTATTTTTCTTTTTGTGCTGAAGAATTTAAATACCTTGTTTTTCTTTCTGTGAATGTTTAAAGATTATTTTTTGTATTTAAAAAGAAAACCCAAACCAAACAAAACCCTCCCTTCCTCCAAGTAAACCTTCCTTGAACATCTTCTCATCAAGCTGTGTGAGCAAGAATAGTACTAACGAACTGCCAGTGCATGGGGATATGAGCATGTTAAAGAGGCTT
Source organism: Vireo altiloquus (assembly GCA_013396875.1). NCBI lineage: Eukaryota > Metazoa > Chordata > Aves > Passeriformes > Vireonidae > Vireo > Vireo altiloquus. The sequence continues at coordinate 945,655 of VZRF01008712.1, forward strand.
TTAAGTTTGAGATGAAAGTGTGTTCTTTTTCTTTAAGAAATCCCTGTCAAGACTGCAACAAAAGCTGAGAGAAACCAGGCTGTGCTCAGAAATACACCTCAAACTACTCCCGCTCCTCGGAGTCAGAAACCAAATCAAAACCGCCCAGAATGTGCAGGCACAACGTTAAGGAGCTCGAATTCAAATGCACGTCCCCCCAGAGGGCCTGATAAGTGGGGCAGGAAAACATTACCTCGCCTTCCCAAGCGCCGTCCAACTCTGCTGGAAATGGTAAGAGGCTAGAATAATGCCTCCTGTACAAGAGTACAACTATTTGTGAGTGGTTATTCTCTTCCCTGCAGGAAGTTAAAGCAGTCTGTTAGCATAAGGTCTGGCTTAAAAATAGTAAAGCGAGTGTTTCACTTGGAGAAGGTGAAGATGCATTAATAGACAAATAGAAATATCCATATGCATTCAGATAGTGACTGACTTTAGTAAGCAAGAGATGACAACTGAATCATGTGTCTGAAATGAGCTGCACAAGGAGCAAACCCTTTGTTCTTCTCTCTTCCCTTCCATGTGGTAGTATCCAGTAGGTTTTTGTTTGTGTGTAATCCAGCGGCCATGATCTGATCTTTTTGCTCCCAGCTTTGCTGTTCAGCCACCTTCCTCTGCCAAAGGAGCACACAGTTCTTTTTGCACATGCAAAGAGATCTCGTTGAGAAGTGTGTTGATGACTTTACAGAGCTTCAACCTTTGTGCATAAGGGTTTCTTCTCTAGGCAGGTTTAAATTAATCTGAGGAAGGGACAGCACCTTGAAGAGCAGGAGGTTGGTGTCTCAGAAGGGTAGAAAGAGGGGTGAGTCCAAGGTGTTCCCAGTAGCAGTGCAAAACAACATTTGGCCACAAAGCTCAGTGTCTTTCCTTAGAAATCCCCGACAAAACCTTGGAGCTTTTATTGAATTTATTACTCAAAAGCAGTACTACCCATGTGATTCTATAAATAGTCAGCATAAAGCTCCTCCATCAAGGGAAAACTTGCAGTGGACAAAACATGGGGGAAAGCAGGGTGCCACTGACACCAGAGCTCTGAAAATAGCACAGGATGTTTCGGCAAGAGATACCTGATAAGGTACATCCCAAGCTGCTGATGTGGGAGAAATCCCTTGGTAGTCTTTTTAACATGCAGTACCACTGCTGCCAAGAATTGGAGTTCCTAGTGACTGCAAAGGAAGTGTTTGTCCTTTGTGTAGCTCCCTAAGCATGCAGTTGCCTTTATCAGTTGCTCTTCAAAGTTGTTGGTGATCAAAGCAGTGACGACTCTGGAAGAAAGTCAGATGAAGTCCCACATGCTGAGAGAAGCTGGCAGTACTTAGGAAACCTAAGCTGAAGCTTGCCTGTATAGTCCGTTTTTAAAATTGCATTTTAGTGAGGTTTTTTTGCCTTTCCAAATTGCTCAAGAGTTTTTTTAAGAGTGTGTACTGTGGCTGTGAATTGCAGAAGATGGCCTTAGGTTTGCAGGTAGGCTTCCATTGTCGTCAGAAATGGTCAGTGTGTAAAAACCTTGAGAGGGAGCAAGGTTGAAATTTTATAAAATGCATCCAGAAAGTGTATTAGAATGCTAAAAAAAGGATGTTGTATCAATGAAATGATGCTTTAAAAAAAAAAAAAGAAAGGGAGGTAGGAGAATAGCTGCAGGTATCTCTTGACAGTCATTCAGCAGTGAGCTTGGGCACTACTAAAACATGTTTATTGTACCCAGGCAAACACTAAAGTGTATTTAGTCATTCTCTATGCTGACAAAATCAAAAGCTTCTGTACTGTCACTCCACTGATACCCATCCCCGCATTAAAAAGTGAAATACAAAGATATGATGTTTGATATGGATCAGCCCAGCTGGGCCCTGATTTGGCCATTTGCGAATTCACCAGTTTCTTCCAATTGAACAGAGAGAACATCACTATGCTGTCCCTTATCTGTCCTGAAGTACATCTCCTAGTTCAGACAGAAGGTTCCTGAAGGCTCATTTTGGGTGTCAGCTGCTTGTAACACCTCTTAGCAACTAGTTTAAATAGAAATATTCAGACTTAAAAGTGGCCGCTTAAACCACTGTTGAAACTTGTAACAGCAAAAAAAGCTTCTCAGTGACATTACAAGCCAAACTTAGCCAAATCTCCTGCAGTCTGTAATACAGCTCTCCTGCAAATGATCAGGTAGTTACAGATTTAGTCACTTGCCTCAGATTTTGCATTTGTTCAGGGTACTAGTTCTGCTGACACTCGCAATGAAAAAGGTTCATTCAGCTCTCTGGCTGATAGGTTTCTTTCTCCTACTACCAAAATGAACTTCAGTGAGGTTAAAGTTGATGAGGGAGGCCTCTAGCACTTTGATTAAGCTATTAGAATTAGGTTGGTGTGTTATAGCCCAAACCATTTACTGCTGTTTAAATCCAGGGTCTGGTACTTGATGAAAGATGCCCTTTCCTTGTATTTATCTTTTACTCATAGGGGGTTTAAATTAAAAGTGTGTGGGATATTAGATTGCAGATAAAGTCTAACTTAGAAAGTGTGAAAGATGTTAATAGACCTGCTACCCTGATGTACTGAAATGCATGGCCGGGTATTACAGTCCATGATATGAGAACATCATGGTCTTTGGTATGTCAGTCTCCAGCCACATGTGTCCAGGACCTGTGTGAAAGAGCAAACTGTTTAAATTGGAAGATGTTGGAAATTACTGAGTAGATCAGTACATCTTGCTGTGCTTGTATCAGCTATAGAGCAATAGAGGGAAATGTGCATCATCTTATCTTTTTTTAAAACTTCCAGTTACTGGCCCAGGACATCCGACACGAAAGGAATGTGATTTTGCAGTGTATTCGATACCTCATCAGAAATAACATGTTTGGACTTCATCTTAACGCAGAACCAGAGGCTGAAGCAGAAACTGAGTCCTCTACAACTACTGCAGAGCCTTCGATGGACAAACCCAGTGAATCTAATTGTTCTTGTAGCTCTGACCTTCAGTTAGAAGGAGGACAAGAAGATGCATTATTAATAGCCCAGGGTGAGAAAGAACCTGTGGATCAGACTTCACAGATGGCTCAGTTGGCAGATGAGGACACGTGGGAAACCCCATCAGCTCAGTGTGAAGGAGCACCGTAGAGGATGTCTGTTATGGACAGTAAAGCAAAGGTTCACATTTTCTACCCAACTGATGCTTTTTGAAAGACATCTGTGTAACAAAAAATCATTAAAGTACATACTGAGAGCTGTTAAAACCACTTTCCTGATCTGTTCTGCCCTAGGTGGCCATTTCCTTGGAAAACATGTTGAGTAATTCCATTTCCACGTGGCACAAAGGCAGCAGTGGCACAGAGTACGACCTTCCCTAGGGCGGGCCAGATTCCTGCTCTTCCAAGCTCGGAAACTTCCGAGTTCAGAGTGTCCTACCTTCAAATGAAACATGTCTGAGTCCGTCACCAGAGCCAAGTAGGATGGATCTTCCTCCTGTGAAGTCATGGTCCGGTGTGTGTGGAGTATCCTGAGTGTCCAGAAGTATTTCAGTGTAGTTTCAAATGACAATTCAGTGCACATATTGTTTTACTTCAGCTGTTGTAAGATATATCCAATATACATCTAGTATATCCACTGTAAAATATGGAAGATATAACTGACCTGGCTCAAAAAGTACTGCTTGTACCAGGAGTCTTTTCCTCCCTGAATTAATTTGTTAATTGAGCAGAGAAATTGAAATGAGGCCACAGGCTTTATTTATTTAAAAAATAAAGAAATAAAAATACTATAACTGCTTGCATCAGTGCTGGGTTGCTGGTTGATCTCAGGTAGCAAATTTTGAGCCTTTGGCCTTAACTGCTGTTGCAGTTATTGCTTGACAAATTGACTCCTGAATATTATTAAAAACCTTAATATTATTAAAACCCTCAATATCATTAAAAACCTTTATCAAAGTTTGGAAAGCTTACTATGAGTTACCGGTTACCTTTTTCATATATGTTGGGAACTTATTAGTTGGCCTTCTGGAAGAATGCCTTGGTACATTGTTACGATGCTCCTACAGCACCCAGTGATTGGTTTTTTTCATGGGTTGGTGCATACATCCATAGTGTTGTGAGCACTAACAAAAAAGCATCAGCCAAGGTTTAGAAACAAATTTAGTCTTTTGATTATATTATGCATTTGTTTGGCAGAATGTTTCTTTTCAAGGGCAGGTGTTAGTTTGTCACATTGACACTGAAAACATGCCACAAAAATAATCTATTCTCAAACCCTTCACTTCAGAATCTGCTCTTTGTCTTCTAGTCATGGTTAAATGTAGCAGTTAACTCTCAGAGACAGGCTTTATTTTCTTTTTCTTTGGTAGAAGTCTAGCCTTCCATTCCACCATCTGAAATAGGAAGACTCACATGGGGGTTAATAATAGCTGTATTTTCTTTCTTTTAGTTCCTAAATGTGTGCCACATATCTCATTTGTGGAGTATGGGAAACAAGAAATAGTTGAAAATTCTGTTCTGCTGCTCTGCTATTTATAACTACAACTGCATATCGTGTTTGTAGTGCACTGTCTAAATTTATGGAATTATATAAATACCAACACCCTTGTAAAAGTTGTGTGTCTCAAGGATATATGTGCAGAATAGAAGCAGTGATCATAAACATTTATATTTCCAAGGCAGATGATTCATTCTTCCCATGATGATCTCACAAGCCATCTCAATCTCACTGACTTGCCTCTGGCTCTTACAGTTTTACTGCAGTGCAAATGCCAACGAAGAACACTTGGCCACGGAGATCTGGCACTTGAGCAGAACCTGGTTTCAGAATGGAGTGGTACCAGTGCTGTTGAAAGCATAAGTAACAGCTGCAGGATAAGAAATGGATGTCTTAAATTTGCTACTAAATTGCACTTTAAGCAACCCTGTGTCCTATGAAAGTGATGGCAGAGCTTTCTTTAACTGTACCCTTTGACCTTATGTTTAAAAAGACAAAACCTTTACCATGAGTTCTTTATACTGTTATCATTATGACTTAAAAATATTAAACTTTCACACAAAACCAAAAACTTTGTCAGAAGAAAAATCTTTTTAAAAATTGTTTCATGTGGATAGAAAGAAGTAGGTTTCTTTATAGGGAGATCTGTACATGGCGTAAACCAAATGCTTTAACCCAGGACTTGTTGCATATATGAAGAATTGCTATTTTTCTCATAACAAGCCATTTCTGCCAACTCATATAGCAGCCATGTGCAGACAGACACTGCAGTGATGTCAAACCCTGGATTGCAGTCTTGGCCAATGAGTAGGAGGTATCTGTCCCTTCCTCTCCCCCACTTTTCTTTTCCTGTTCTTTCAGACCGTGTTCAGACTTCACATACCCCTTCCTGCTCATCAAGGATGTGCTTTCTTAGTACTTTGGATTCAGCCTTTGTATAGGAAGGGTGCCAGAATGACCTTCTCTGGTACTGTCAAATGCCTGCAGGCTTTTCTGGTCCCTGCAGTTCATCTGCTCTGGCTTAGCAGAGGTGGGTTTTGTTCCCTCAAATAAAATACCTCTCTCCATCTCTGAGAAGAGCCTATAGTTTCTGGTATGCTGCTGGAGCCAGTGTCTTTAGTAAGCTTTGTGTAGCTTTTAGCTTTTTTTTTTTTTTTCTTTTTTCCTTTTTTTTTGATTTGGGGTGGTAGTTTCTTAAAGTTTTTTTGTAGTGTTATTAAGAAAAAAAGAATCCTAGTGCTCAGTCTTTGTGACTCACTTTGGATAAAAATATTCGTGACAACCTTCACACTTCTGAAATTTTATTTTTTATCTTTCTTCTTTTATAACTTAGCTACTGAAAATGTAGTTGTAGGCGTCTAGTTTAAATTCAGTTCCCTTGGGCTTTGGTGTTTTTTGTTTGTTTTAAATCCATCTCACCTACTGAGCTAGAAGAGTTGAGAGGGAATTAAAAAATCAAGACTACTCATTTGTGGAGGTGCAGCTTAGGCAATTTGGGTTTGTCTGTGAACAAACTACGATTTGTGCTACGGCACAGAGAGCGTAAGGGAAACAAGTTGTGTGCATTTCTAGTCTGTGTGACTCCTTGGTCACTGAGGGCCTTTGCAACTGATTTTACATGTTGAGGTTGCAGTCTTTGCACTGAAAGCACAGGAGAGGGGGTGGTTTGATTAGCCCTTCACCAAAGGGGGGTGCTGTCTCTGCTGCCAGAATTTTGGTCCTGTGTCACAACTGGGTGTCCCTCGTGTTCCCCTTTGTTCCAGTGACTGCTAATCCAAGTCATGTGGTGCAGTTGTTATTCAGAATGACAGTCATACAGTCCTAGCAGATCTTTGGTGTTTGAAAAAAGTTGGGGAACAAATACTGGCTCTTTGGGCAGGTTGTTCTGTCAAAGGTAGAAGTCTGTGCTGGAATGCTGCATTCCCCAAGCTGTCCAGCATACTGCATCATACTGAACCTCCTCTTGACTATCTGTGAAAGCACAAGACAATTGTAGGAAGTTCATGAGGACTGGAAAGAAGACAAGTATCAGTTCAGGAGGACCTCAGGCCCTTACAGGCTCATCAGCTTCACCTTGACCCCATAGAAGGTGGAACAGATGAGCCTAGAAACTATTTCCAGATACAGTAAAGACAATCATAGAATCAGAGAATTGTTTGGGTTGGAAGGAGCCTTAAAGATCATCCAGTTCCAACTCCCTTCCATGGGCTGGGACACCTTCCACTAAACCAGGTTGCTTAGAGCTCCATCCAGCCTGGCCTTGAGCATTTCCAGGGATGAAGCATCCCCAGCTCTTCTGTGCAAACTGTTCTAATTCACACCACCCTCACAGCAAAGAATTTCTTCATAATATCTAACACAGAAGAAGGTGCTTGGGTTTAGTCAGCAGGGTTTTATGAAGGAGGAATACGTTGTCAATTGACTGGTCTTTTAGTCAAAGAGAGATTACTTGCTTGATTGGCTGAGGGGAGGGCAGTGGATATTGCTCATTGTGGATTTGGCAAGGCTTTTGATGCTGTGTCCTACAAAATCCTCATTGGTGAGCTATGGACTGGGTAGGCGGATGATGAGGTAGATTGAACACTTACTGAAGTGCCAGGCCCAAAGGGTTGTGATCAATCACCAGCAGGTTAAAAGACGTGATCCTTTCTCTCTGACAGTGCTGTTGATGTGTGTCTGGAGCACTGGGTCCAGTGCTGGGCTGCCCAGTGTAGGAGAGACATGGACATACTGCAAATGCAGTGCAGGGCCAAAAAGGTCATGAAGGGATTGGAGCATCTTTGTTGTGGAGAGAAGCTGAGAGAGCCTGGAGAAGAGAAGGCTCAGAGGGTTTTTACCCATGTGGATAGACATCTGATGGGGGAAGTAAAGAAGGTGTAGCCAGGATTTCCTCAGTAGTGCCCATGGACAAGACTTGACAAAAGCACCACTCATGGAAATACAGGAAATTTCTTTCAAATATCAGAAGAAACAGTTTTACTGTGAGAGGAGGAGTCAAACACTGACACAGATTGCCCAGAGAAGTTGTGGCATGCCCGTTCTTGGGGACATTCAAAACCCGACAGCATGCAGCCCTGAGCAGGCTGCTGTGAGTGAGAGTTGGAAGGGATGATCTCCAGAGGTGCTCACCAGCCTCAGCAGCGCTGGGATTCTGCAGGCTGAAGTGGATATGCTGCTCAGATTTGCTTATTGGTGTAAAACACTTGCTGTGAAAGCACGGTCCATAATGAAATGACAGAGCAGACAGACCCCACAGGCTGCCCTGCCTACACGAGGCTGATGGACTGCATCAAGTATTGAAGAGAAGGTCCAAACTCAGCGCCCACGACAGCTGATGTGACTCCGTGGCCTACATTTGTCCCTAGTGTTTGCCCTTGTGCAACCTTGAACTTCAGCTCTGTGCATCAATTTGCAGAGAAGGATGCTAAATTCAACACTTTAACTCTCCTTGCAGTGCAATTTGAGATGGATGAATGAAAAACGCTGTGTAAGTGTTGAGTTTTGCTGTTACTTGGTGAGGTGAAAAAGAGTCGTGTCGGTCTGGGTATTCACTGGTGCAGTCTGGAATTGCTCAATACCTGAAAGAAACTCCCACACTCCCTACTTTTCATTACTCTTCTGGCTTATGTTGTGTGATTTTCTTCCTAAATTGTCCTCTGATTTCTAAATATACCCTTCAGGGGGTGGCTCTTGTTTGGCAAGACAGCTTTCTTGGCATGGCATAATTTTTCCATCTTTTTTGAATACATAAAGGAAGCTGTATAGACTGTGTATGAGCATGGGCTCTTCTATGAAAGCAATACCAGCTCAGTAAAATAAAGCTTGTCCTGAGGAGGATCTGACATATCAAAATCCCTAAATGGTCATAGGAGCAGTTGTTTTGGGTGAGGGGAAATCCAGTGTGGATTTCATTTTCTTTCAGGTTGACTAAGGTGATAATGAAATCACTGCTATGGGTACTTGTTGGGGAAAAAGGGACAAGAAATTGGAACAAATGCAATATGTAGTTAGAGGGAAACAGCAAATTTATTTTCTATTTGTCACAGCAAGCCAGGTACTGAGTTGTTAAACCTGTTTCCCCCACCCCAGTCTCACCCCTCCTTGCTTTCTAAACATGGGCTGATGTGCTTGAATGGTGGAAGTTTATCATTGGCTTTAGGGAAGTTGAAAGAAAATTGCACCAATATTTGTCTATACTGATCCACACTCTCTTGACTAGTGGATATCTGTTCAAAGTTGGGTGCCTTTTGAACTCTGCTTCCTTGGCAAACAGTTGGGGTGAAAAAACTAGATTTCCCACTGGATTGACTTATGGATGGATCTGGGCAAGAGGGAAATTTTTTTCAGTTACAGAAATGGCCTGAAACATGCCAAAGTACACCTGTTTGTAATGATTTCAGAAGAGTATGTTTGTCCAGACTATAACATTTTTGGAACATTGGTTTTAGAGTGGTGAAACCTTTAATTTCACTTGGAACAAAGGCATTTTGCTTCTGTTAAAACAGAAATGAGGAAGCCAGAGCAGATCCTCCTCAGTATGAGAGAAGGTGACTCCCCACTCCTAGGCTCCCGAGAGAGGGCTGCTTGGAGCATGCAGGGCTGGCTGATCCCATCTCCTGCCTCTCCATGGCTTCACTTGGCCCAGCATGTTTGTCTCCTGGTGGAGACAGAATCAGGGTGCTTTGCAAAATGGCTGCATCTCTTGCCTGGGAGGCTAGACCTCTGCAAAGTGGAATTTGAAGCCAGAGGATGCTGGAGAGAGGCAAGGTGATGCTTGAGTATTCCTGGTCAGGGACATATGGAGGCTTTGTGTCATTGAGATGCCCATCTCCCAAGCAAGTCCTTTTGTTAATGTTCTTGTTGATCAAATCTGTCTGCTTTCTTCACCTCCTCCTCTTCCTCCTGCTCCTGCTCCGCCAGTGATGGAGAGTGTAGTCCACACTCTCCCTCATTTGCTGCAGCTACTAAGTAAACTCAACCTGAATTGGAAAATAGCAGTGGGATTACTTAAACCCACATTCCTCAGCAAGTTCGCGGTTTGTTAAACTCTTAATTCTGCTGTGCTTAAATCTAAACCCTCTTTATTTTTTTTTGGTCCCTTAGCAAAGAGATTCTGACTTTCAAGGGCAAGATGTCAGTGTTGTACCAGGCAACATTGGAGGGAAGGGGATTGCATCATATAGCGGAAAAAAGTTATTGCAGATTTCCATAAGTAGAGATGTTCTCCCCACCCTTCTAAAATTCATTCTGAATTTTGGTGCCTGTCCAATATTTTGTGTTATTAGGTGATACTGTTGATAGATATTTTCTTGCAAGAGAGAATGTAATTTGTCTGCCCTTGCACCACGGAGAGAAAATACCAATATGGGAAGAAGATTCTTCTTTTATTGCCCTTTGGTTTCATGGCCAGTTTCAGATGACCATCTCAATTTCAGATGACCCTTTCAGAGATCTTGGTGTCTGTGAGCCCATGGCTTCCATCCACACATAGGGGCTCAGAGCTGGCGTCTGAGTTTCTGTGACACTACCTGAGAAACCCTAAGATGTCAACATGTCTGGTGCTTTCCAAGAACAAGGGTGATGTGGAGGGAGCAGCATTTTGCTTCCTGTTTTTTTTTTTTTAAGTGGATATAAATAGTGTTTGGGCATTGTATTTGAACATAGATATTGGTAAAATAATGTAAATTTTCAATATTTATTGCATTAATATCCTCATATTGGTGGTTCCAAGGCCATGCCAGGCAGGAACCCCCATCCCCTTTGCCTGTGGGAGTGCTCCTCACTTTCTGTTGTGGAAAATATTGGGGGAACCCTGGCATAAGCATCTTGCTGGAGCCTTTGCTGTACAGTCAGATGTGACATAAAAACAGCAGTAATGCGAAAAGTGAATGTCCGCTTTGGGAAACAACTGATTCATTGTCATCATTTAAGTTACAGGCGATGTGGAACACAGGCTGTTCTTGGTGGAGGATTACAAGATTCTGTAGGGATTTAGGGACGGAAATGCAAGCAGGATTTCCTTTAAAAAGCCCTGTGCTTGAGTGGCTGTTTTGTTGCTACACTAAAAACTAAAAACCTCAGGCTAGTCGGCCACTTTCTGAATTTTTGGGGTGTTTTGGCTCACCCTGTGTCACGTCACTGGCAGTGTGATGTACTGACGTGCCATGCCAAGTGCTAACAATCCAGCTCTGTAGTGGAGTTTCTCGGTGAGGGTGCTGCAATGGTGTTCTTAGTTGAAGTACCACAGCATGCACAGATGGAAAAAGTGGGGGCAACTCGCTTGAGGAGGAAAATGCAGGTTACTGGTCCTGCCTCCTGCCCCTCTGGCCCAAGGGGACGGGAGCACTGGTTGGGTGCAGGCAGCTCGAGGTTTTGGTGGGAGTTCGGATGATGATGCTCCATCCCATTAAGCAAAGCAGGCCAAGACATCAGCCCACTGACCCGTCTGTGTCTCAAGGCCAAGTCAACATCCCTCTGACCCACTTTGAATTTACCACTTAATTCATCTTCTCCAGTGCTATAAATAATTCAGCCCGAGGCAGTTCAATGGTGATAAATGGGACAATAAACCTGGTACAGCAGTGAAGGCTACAAAGAGAGCAGCGCTTTTAATTGACTGTTGCGTGGTGACTGGGGAAAGCAGAGAGAGCTCACTCAAAGCACTGCACACAAACGTCACCGAGCACAAGTTCTTTGATGGCTTTGAAGTTTCCTGGAGTAATTCAGCCCTTATTAAAGTACCGTGCCTCACGTAATGTTGGGATTTGAACCAGGAGATTATTTGTGATTCTGAAGTCTTCACACCAACTAATTTAACCTTGTGGGACCACTGCAAAAGTCCTGTTTTATTTCTGGTAGTGTCTCTCCTCAGTCTCCTCCCTTCATTCTGCCCCCATGAGAGCCTGATAGAACCCGAAGGCTGTAGGTGGGGAGGTCCATCGCTCTTGCTGCCAAGCCCTTTGCTTAGACTGCTGCACAACACTCAGTTAAAAGATGTCTTCTTTGCACTGTTAGTCAGGTGTCCTTGCTGCCCCAGTGAGAGCCAAAAGCAGGAGGGACATCAGTGGCTTCACAGGGTTAGACCAGGAGGTTGTTCTGGTGACATCAGCTGTTCACAGCTGCCTGTCCTGCTCATCACCGATTGCCACCAACACTCCTGGTTGCGAGGGAAATGAGCCATTCTGTCCTTTGGGCTACCAAGCAAGCCATGAAAGCAGGAGTGAGCCTCCAGAGGCTGGAAAGGGTAGCACACCTCTAGGATGCTGTGTGAACTTGTATATGTCTGAGTGTGGAAAACAACCAGGCATGAAGGAAGCTGGGTCTTCTTGGCAGCAGAGCAGAGGCACAGCATCCTCCCTGTGGTTCTGGGGAGATCTGGTTAAAGCTTCCTGTCTCACGAGAGCTGCAGTTGCATCGTCTGAAGAACATCCCATGTGTTTGGATTTTCTGCTCCCTAATAAATTAGGCACAGAGCTTTAGAGTCACTGGTTTTTTGATATGTACCTATATTTAGTTTAATTTTTAATGGTCTGCTAAACTTCTCTGTAGTTAGCTAACAAGATCTGGTTCAATAGGTTACTGTGCTATATCTGTGTCCAGTTTGACTTGCAGCTATGAGAAAAACAGGGACTGGGGAGTCTTGGAGCCTGCATTTGTACACTGCTTTTTCTGCGCTGCTCTCAGAGCAGATGTGCTTCTGCCCTTTTTCCTGATCCCATCCAAACATGGAGTCCCAGGGTGACTCATGGGAAAGGACTGTTTAATTTTATAAGCCTGGGATTTCTGCTTAGGGTCACGGGTGGTAGGGATGTAACTGGAGAGCAGCTGAGATCCAGCAAAAGCAGTTCTTGGCTGTTAACAGCTCCAGGGAGTAATGACAGAAAAGGCTTCTCCAGCCTGCATCTCGTGCTCCCCTGGGAGCTGGGATTGCTGAGTAGTCTGAAATTCAGTCACCTTCAGCAGGATTTTGGCCACCACTAAGAGGAGCATTATAGGGCATGATGTGGGAGAGGAGGAGAGGGAAGATAAGGAGATGGTACAGCCTCCAGAGCCAGCCCAGCTCTGATAGATGGCTTTGGCAATGCATTGCTCTATTAAAAGTGAGTGAATGAGAGAGAGATGACTTATAAATACCTACTGTATCTTGGGAGAAAAGACCCAAGACACAGTTGTGCAAACAGACATCAGTTTCCAGACTCAAGAAGATGCTGTTTACACCAGCAGCATCTGAATATGCATCTGAATCCGTAACCCCAGCAGTAAGCAACAAAAGTGTTAACTATAATAAAACCCTAGCTTGGCACTGTACCTTTCCACTGAGAGTCACTGAAGTAGAGTTTCACTCTGGCCCATGTAGTTGAGCTCATTTCCCTTGGAGGTCTCTTTAAATTCTGGCCAGCATCCTCCCAAGACAGTGTGGATGTTTTCTTATAGCTTTTTCAGATTTGTATTAAAAATGCTGTACCTGAAGCCATTTTGATCCACTGATATTTGCTGCATTCCAAACAAAAGAGTAAGGTTGCATCCCACCTGATCTCACTAATGTGAGACAGTTCTGCTTTGCTTTTTCTCCATGGTTTTAGCTGCATCCCCTTCATCATTACTTCAGCTACATGTAGCAGTACATCAGAGGAGGAGCATAAATTCAGCAGGAGAACAGGGACAAAGGGTCATGGAAGCAGACCTTGGCAGATAAGCTGATGTGTGGAGCCTGGTCAGTACCTGGGTGGGTTATACATCACTGCTGCTGCAGAGAGAGAGGCCACCCTCTATTGCAGCTGAAATGGAAACCCCTGCAGAAACAGGGGTGGGGTTTCTCCCAGGGATGGTGAGTGTGGGGAGGTAGATATGGGAGGGTCAGTTGTAGGTACTTGCAAGTGCATGGGTGGGGGAGGCAGTGCCTCTGCAGTTTTTTCACTCAGGCAAACCTAATCCCTAAAATTGCCTCCTGGTCTCAACTAGAGACACTAAATTTGTTATTGATCTTCAAATAATTTGCTGCCCTCGATGGATGAGGTTTGGCCTCCAGATGTAGGAACTGCTTCTCTTTGGGACTGGAAGCCCCAGTGTAAGAAGCCAACCCCCTGAAAGAAACCATTAGCCTGGTCCTTTCTCCCTGATAAAGCAAGCCTCTCACACTTTGTGTTTTCCGTGGGAGCTATGCCCAACTCGGCTATACCTTTAGGGAACAGTGTGTGCCCCTTTGAGTACCTTGACCTAGAATTCCTAATAGAGCTACTTTGGCTCTCAAAACAAGGGTTCCTTCTTTTGCCTGTGAATGTTATAACCTTAGAGATATTGCATTTATGGGTTCTCAGAAATTAAGCTGGCGAGTGCTCTGTCAGCTCTCTGTCAGCACCACTGTAGGCAAGAAGGTCTGATGGGATGGTGTTGATGTAATTTATAATCAATCACATCATTTGCAAGTGGCCATGTAGTGTTTACATGGGTTATGGCACTGAGACATTGCTTGAAAAATTTATCCTTGGGTCTCTTTCTGAGTGTCTCTACAGCAGTGTCTGTCAGGAAAGCTCATATGGCTCTCCACGGATATTTAAGGCTAAAAACAAGTGGTGAGTCTGGTTTGCAGGTAGCAGGATCCCAAAAGCTCAAGAAATTTTCTTGAAGGCCTTCATCAATGCTGATGGGAGCTTTTTGTCTCAACGTAGTGGAGATTGGAGAACACGGCAAATGCTATCAGGCAGCCAGGTTTGGAGGGGAGGGGATTCAGGGCAGGGTAAGATGCTCCTGGCTTAGAATGCACCGAGCCTGCAAAACAGTCCTTTAGCTCCAGCAGGGCCATAGCAAGATGCACTCTGCACCAACACCTTTCTCCAGCAGGCCCTGAGAGCAGAAATGGTTCAAGTTATTGCCCCTGAGTGTTGAGCTAGAAAATTACTCCACATAGCCCAAATCAAAGATAGCTTTATAAGTGGAAAGGATTCTTGGGAAGACCCTAGAAGGCTGTGGTTTCCTCCTCCTTTTCCTCTGCCATCACTCCCTAGTGCAGCAAGCATTCATGCAAGAGCTGCCACGTGCCACTTTCCTCCTCCCTTCCCCCATCAGCACTGCAGTTGTGTCCAACATCGTACCTTCCCGTAATAGCAGCTAAAACCAGCCCTGCAAATCAGCCCTGTAATTTTGGGGCCCATCGTGGAGTGACAGGACGGATGGATTGGTCAGCAACCACTTTGAGGGAAACATGCAGATACACCGAGGGTCCCCCATAGGTGCTGAAAACAGTTTGTACCAAAATCCAGACTGTCTTATCAGTTTGTCTTCGTGGTGATTTGTGCTTTTGCTGTGTCCGAATGTAGGACAATTTTCTTCCTCCTGCCCATTCTCCTCTGTAAAACTTATCAAAGGGCAATTGCAACAACTACTATACAGTGAGCCATGTCTCTTTGCAAAAAAGGAAAACAGCAGGCAAGGCTTCAGTTTTCCTCTCCATCTTCTATGACAGACATTTGCAAAATTGTCCTGATAAAGGCCCTGGTCTGCTGCCGAGCACTTGTGTTGTGCCTGGGATCCCAAACTTTGTGCTTTCAGACTTTTAGTCATCAATAAACAGAGTGATTACACGCTCCTTCTGGATGTGCTCCCTCTTCTGCAGTGAAATTGTTTGTTGCCATGGATATCGCTTTGTCTTGAGAGACACATAACCAGAATGAATTTAAACAGATGCTTGTGGGTCAATATTTCCATAGGAGCAAATGCACAGCTTGAGGCTTCCTAGTATTATTTCACTTGTCCCTAATGCAAAGAGAATGAAGCATACAGAAGTTCAGCTGGAGAGGTAATGGGTACCCCTTAATTGTAAGGAAAGACAAATACATTTTGTAAATTATTTTATCCAAACCCAGAAAGGTAAAGGAACTTCTCTGATCTCAGCAGCTGGAGAGATCAGGTAGAAGTTTCTCTGTTGTTTCTTCTTAACAATTTTAAACTACTTTTTTTGCCAGTCCTAATCTTTTTTTTTTTTTTTTTCAGAAGTGCCTTTCAGTCTGGGATTTCCAAGATGTGTCATATTGCAGTTCATAAATGGACTTGTGTTCTGAGTGAACAATAGTTGTTACTGTTGAATGCAGAGATTTGATAAAATTTGCTAATGACTGCTGCAGAAAATGGGCAGATCGAATGAAGAGAAGTTTTCGGTTTCTACCCAGGAGCAAAACTCCCACTCCCTGACTTATGAATTTCATTAGGTGGAACTAATTAAAGGGATGTTTCTTATTACCAAGATGAGAAGCAGTCCAAGAGGAGTCCAGGGAGGTTTGTACTCTACAGCACAATTGCTCTGCTTTTAAATCCTGCGAAAGCCTTGCGTCCTATTTAATTTGACATTCCTTGTGTTTGTTTCTCTTCGTGACTCATAGCACAACACTGGCAGCAGGCCTAGGAAGTAGGTTTTGGGATCTGGCGTGGAGACACTGGTGGATTGTATTCCAAGTGTCTTGCTTACATTGCACCATCAGCCATGAGAGCATCCTGCAAACTGCCCAGCAAGCTGGTGGCTGCAAAAATCAGATTCACAGCTGCAGTGGTGGGCCAAGGCGGCTTGATTTAGCATTTATTTTGCCACATCTATTAGCCTAGCTTGTTTAATGTGAAACAATTTTAGCCTGTGAATAAAAAAACTCTACAAAAATGCAGTTCTTTTAGCTGTTGCACTCTCTTTTTAAGCAATAGGTCGATCCCTCTCAGCCTCTCACCCATCCCCTGACAGCACTGCAATCACCAGACCTGTGCAAAAATAGGGTGATTGAGTAGTTTTTGACTGAAGTTGCACAAGGGCTCTGATTTCACACACTGATGGGAAGTAAACCCATCGATTTTCACACTGATGGGGACTTGATGGTGAGGGGTGGTTGTGGCAGGTGGCAGCGGCTCTGCCTCAGCTCTTCAGCTCTCATTCTCCCTGGTATAGCTGCAGACTTCAGATCTCTGCTCCCTCTGGCTTAAACTAATTAAAAGGCAAGGGCGTTGTGCTGCTCTTGTGGACTCTGAAAGTGCTAGGCTATGTCTTGGGAAAGACTGAGTGGCTTATCTAGCATTGCTCTACATTTGATCTTCTGCAGAATAAAAAACTCACAGCAAAGCAAATAAAGTGTTTGGGAGGTTTTTTTAGCTTTGCATGGACATTTCACTACCAATAAAGCCAGCAAAGCACCAAATACAGCTGGATGGTAGGCTTTGTCAAACCACACTTCTTTAACACAGCCACTCTCTGTGGGAGGACCAGAGTCAGGATTTAGGTTATCTGTCTTTCTTTGCAGATTTCTTCTGAAAGAAGACAGATGACTTTTTGCAGCTCAGTGACAGGATATGAGTAAGATTTGGGAAATGCATCATGAGGAGTGATCATTTGCAAGCAGAAGAAATAAAAGCAACACTGAAAGATACTTTCCTGTGCTGCTTATCACAGTTGTGGTAGTGGCTTCTTGTGTCACTTGAAATATCATGTGCATGCTTGTATGTGTTCTGCTGGACAGAGAGCTAACACCTCAACTGAATTAAATTTAGTTTAGTTTTGTAAATTTGTGGGGAATTCACAAAGTGGCAGGTCAAGGACAAGATGCAACATTCATGCTGCCTTATGAAGAGCTGAACAGCAACATTAATTTTGAGTGATTCTGGATTTATCTTTTAAAATATTAACCAGAATTCGGCTAAGCAATGAAACAAAGAAAACCACCCTACTCCCTATTGCCTTTCTTGGGACTTGCTTTCTTAAGAAAATAGTTTCTCAAAAGCTGTCCTGGCCTTCAGAATGACCATCCTGAAATCATCAGGAACAGTACAAACCTGTCTCTTCTTCTACCGTTCAGCATCCAGGGCCATGAAGAAACAGGAGTGTCCTCGGGACTCCAAGGCAGCATAAACCCATCTTCTCAGGTGTTCCTGGAAATTCTTGTTTGCATTTTATTTTGCTCTCAGGCACTCAGGAAAAAAAAATCTTAATTAAAAAAAAATAAAAAATAAAAAAGCTTAATTCTCTCTGAACTGAAATGTCTCTTCCTATTTTTTTTTTTACAAACTGTAGGTACAGAAGAGCAGAGTGTTATTTGCTGTTGTGAGCTCACTCCAGGGCTTCTGTCCTCTTCCACAGTTACAGAAGTCTTATTTAGAATTACACAGTGAAACATCTCTGGGGCTGCACAAGTACTGAGATACATGAACAAAAATTAAATTAATCAAGTCATCAATACATTATTTAGTATTTGGGGGTTTTAGGGTTATTTTTGCACCTTGGAAACAAAGGACGAAGCCAGTGCTGTACCAGCAGCCAGCTGGAGACGGGCCAGCACCTGGATACACACTCACTCATACACACACACACTCTCCCACCATCTTCTTCTTCTTTTAAATTCTTGAAAAAGACTTCTTTTTTTCAAGGCCTCCTAAACAGCTGCCTGTCTTCCCTTTTGGAGAGAGGAAATGGAAAACAGGAGCCATGACCGAGGCTGTCGGGGGCGGCTGCGGACCAGCCGCAGTGGGCTTTCTGCCCGGGTGATGCAAGAAAACAAGAGCCAGGAATGGCTTCATCTGGTGTCAGAGTGTCAGCTCCTTTTTATCCAGGGCAGAGAGGATGGAAAACGTGATTATTGGAGACTTCCTCTAAGTTTGTGTTTTTATATATATGTTTCAATGATAGGTGTGGTGAAAGGGCAATCTTCTAGTAGCTCTTCGGGTAGTAGGGCAGATTGAGCTCCACAGATGTTGTTATTTTGATTGTCACACAGTCCAAATCAGTTTAGTTCTGGTAAAACATTGTCTTATCCATGAAAAACAATCTCTGTCTCCAGCCTGGGCTGCAGTGTGCACTCTGACTTTCTCTGCAACAAATGTTCTTCTCCAAGGCTGTAATTTTCTGTGAGGAGAAACATTAGATAGAGGTCTGATTTACCAATTATCCTGATAAAAATGATGTGGCTTCCCATGGTAAATTGATATTATTTTTAGAACGACATTTTGCCACTCGCTGAAATAATAAACACATTACAATGATGACTTCAGTTTTTTTTAATCTTGTGCACATGAAATCAATGAGTTATCCAACTGAGAGGAATTACTTATCTTCTTTCTTAGTCTGCCCTCCTCAAGCACTGCTTCTCCCACAGGGAAAGGTGATGTGTCAGCAGGATGTGCATTAAAAATGTAAGTGCACTTTCCTGAAATCGTGCAACATGCCAGAAATATCCAAATGGAATAACCTGACTGTGGGGTTAACAACTGCAACCTGTCAAAACATCAACCTAAATCCAGCATTGGTCACTTGACTATAAGAAACACATCCTGATTATAACTTCTGCCTGCCTGCTGAACAGTGTCGTTCAGGAGTGTGTCTGTGAGACCATCTAATGCCCCTTGCACCATTTCCCCCACCTCAGCACTGGATGGCTACACAGGAGGAAAAATAATTAGCAATTCCTGAGCTGGAAGACCCATCCATCTGCAGTCTTGCTGCTCCATCTTAAATAATGCACACATCCTTATGTGCATGTAATTTCTGCATGAGAACAGGATCTATAATAGCCAAGCAGTAAGCTCATAAGAAGCTCTGCCTCACCTGAAGGTATAATCCTTTATTTGTAACATCCTAACTAGTTGCCACTGGAAAGGATTATGGCTCCAAGTGAGAAATGGACAGGACCTGTGGAACCTAAGAGGTTAAGAGGTGAATTTTTTCCCACACATTAAAATGTCTCTACAATATATTTACTTAAAAACAAAGGAGGCACTTGGGTGCACTTTGCCTGCAGAAATGCTGCTGAGTAAGTTTGCTCCTGGTATGTCATGCGAATGTCTGCCTGTGTTTTACTTTATTGCTGAAGAGAAATGGATAGACTATACTAATTGTAATATAGGGAAAAATCTGAAGTAGCAAAAAGCACCCATGCTTTAGTCCTGTGGACGTAACAATGATGAATGTTATCTGACATGATTTTACCAGTATAATAAAATGTGGGTATTTCCACTAAAATCAAAACAGATGGAACAGCTCGAGATCTGACCTGAATTTAGCACTAGGGAGTTTTGCCTGTCCCCTGCTGAGCCCTGCTGAGCGGCGAAGTCTTGCCCGAGGAGGGGATGAGGTGTGCCCAGTGGCAGTGAGGCCATGTGTTGTGTCTCCCCACCCAGCCCTTCTGTGAGGTGCAAACCTGCAGACCCAGCCCTGCAGGACTGTACTGGCAATTCCTGGTTGTCCCGGGGAACACTGAAATATCTTTAAATTTTTCAGGAAAATGTAGCCTGCTCCAGTGACCTGGCCTCACTCACATCTCAGATTATAAGTACAGGCTTGTACTCACGGCCTGACTCTGTCCTCAGAGTTTGTGCCTGAAGGATTGGGGTAGAAATAGGATAGGGGGAGATTGCTTGCTAGGACAGGCACCAAAAATAAAAGGCATCTGAGCAACAACTACAATCACACAGGCGCAGTGCTGCTTTTCTGGTAGGCACTTTTATGTGATCTTTTCCTCTTCAGGACATTTGTGGGAGGCTGTAAATATATGGCCTGTGCAATTATAACTGTGGAAATGTGGGGTCCTGTGTCCCTGCGCTTGGGACTGAGCGCTGTGGTATGCACTGCGTGCTGATGCTCTCATGGAGAGATTTGCTGCTGAGCATTGCCTTCCAGCAGCTTAGAGGAGGGAAAAGAGAAGATTTGAGGTTGGTGCTGCTTGTGCGGCACAAGTGAAGGCACTATATAAGGGCAGGGGACATATGTCCTAATTTGGGATTGCAATACAGGGCTATTCTGTCTCCCTTCATCCTTGTTCCATCGTGGCTTGCACAGAAATCCCAGGCTGGGACACGGCCTGTTCTAAAATGTGCAGTAAAACATCATTACAAGGCCTGAATTGCCCCAAAATACTCAAGACTGGACAAGCTTCTGCCCAGAGTCCCTCCCATGCGGCTGCAAAAAGGGCACACGGAAATTTGCCTGCACTTCTCTCACTGGGAATGCTACTTGTAGCTGTGAGCAAAACTGCCGGATTAGGGATGAAATGTAACCTCTGCTGCTTTTCATGGCACAGGGGTTTCACTTACAGCGCTGGGGCCTGGATGGCCTGGGCATACTGGGGATGTGCTGCACGATGAAGGCCATGGTGCAGGTCATAAAGCAAATCAGGCCCTTTCCCTCCAAATATTAAAGCCCAAATTCTGCCTGGAGCTGGTGCACACTTGTGAAATTAATTTTACCAATCCAGGCTGACTCCAGAATATCCTTGCTGCTTAGTTTCTGGTTACAGAGTCCAGGGAGAAGCAAACCAAGCCAGAAGGGTGACCTAGCCCTCTTCCTGCTAACTCCGAACTTGGAAGATGATACTACCAAGTGGTGGCTATTTACAGGAGTATGTGACTTTGTGCAACACCTGTAAAGTCCCCTGAAGCTTACAAGCAAGGACAGGGAAGTTTTACTCCATGAGTAACTCCTCAGCTCAGAACAGGCCAGGCAGTAAAATAACGCTAAATGAAAAATTACAGGGTGAATTTGGCCTCATAATCACACACAGATAATTTGGTGCTTGAACGGAGTCAGCTGAATATAAACAAGTCTACAATGTGCCTCATTAATTGGAGCTATTTTTTCTAGCAAGCCCTATGGAAATATGAAGTGGTTTCACTCTGCAATTTGCAATAGAGTTTGCTATTAAACGCGCTCAGTTTAATTGTGGCAATGCGTCTCGTTTTGGAAGCTTTCACAGCCACCATGTAAAAATAGCAGAAGATGGCAGAAGCCAATTCCCTGGCACAGATGTCCTGCTCCATTTGCTGTGTGCTCTTAGAGCAGACAGGTGTGCTGGGTGAACCTGAGCTGTGAAGCACAGTAATGCTGATGGCAGGGAGAGGCATTTCAGGACAAGTGGCTTTCCTCTACCAGTGGCACCACATAGGGTAGGTTGTCAAAGGTTTTGGCAGTCCAAACAGTCTGACCTTCATCCAGCTTTGGCTTTCTATCCTTAGTTAGGATGACAGACCTGTACATCTTCACACAGATATAGTACCTAATGTTAATCATATCTGACTGTTTTATGCTCTAATCCCGTGACCTGCCAAGGATGAGATCATGCTGGGCTGCCATAGATCAAATGCTCACATCAGTCTCTTGTTGACTTTGGCCATATGTTGTCAGAGCAATGAAACAAGAACATTTCTAACCTTGACATGCCAGAGTTTAAGATACCAATGCAAAACATTTTTCCCTAATTGGGGGTATAAAGTCTTCTCTTTAAATGTGTGGTTTATTTTAATCTGTGTGCTTTAGGTTGAACAGAAACCTGTGAGTAAGTGAAGGCCAAAGCTAATTAGGAGCCAGGTGAGCACACCAAGCCCAGAGATCTTTGTTTCAATGGCAGAATGTAGCCACCTCAGCCATAAAAATCTATTTCCTGACACAATCAAAACAGACCCGTAGACTATTCGACTGACTTGGTTTGTCAATCACACTGCACAGATCTGGGCTTTCAGCAGTCTGATTATGACCAAAAAGGGATCATCCAATCTGTTTGAAGAGCTCTGGACTTTCTGCTGGCAGGTGACATGTGGCCAAAAAGAATTAATGGGAACATGGGTTGGGGAGAATGAAAATAGCTGTCAAATATTTATCCAGCATCTCTCTTTCATCCTTACAACCACTGCTAGTGGTGCACAATCGCCATGCTGTGTCTAATGCAACTTCTGGTTACTATGGAACCTGTGATAGATGATGAAGTTGCGGCTCTACTCACTGCCATGACGAGGACAGGTCTCATTCACAGGGGAAGCAACGGTGCAGAGCTATCTAAAGCAGAAGGTGCCCAGAAGTCTTACCTGTGCGAGTAGAGTTCAGTGATGACCTGCAAACTTGATGCCATGTGCAGCAGGGATCTTCTCCAGCCCATTGTCCAGTTTTGCCACAGTGGGACAGACTTGACTCTTCACCAAGACCTTCTGACTCCTGTCTCTGCACACGTGAGCAGCCCATCTTGGAGAACATCAGAGCAATTTCACAGTGCCTATTTTTCAGGGGCATGTACTGTGATGACACATGTCACCCAGTGTCATCTGCGCCTGAAAAAAATATAGCATTCAAGAGTAAACACTTGGCAGAAACAACAGCACAGGCTCAAATTTAGACAGCAATAATTTATGCTGTGCAGACCCTGGCTTGCTGGAAGGGGGCATGCTCTCTGGAAGGCAGGCAGGAAAATGTGTTGCTAATTTTACTAGACAACTTCTGCCCTCCCCTCCTTTTGCTTTTGTAGTTGCCAGCCTTTCTGGTTATTCTTAAAATAGAAACATCTGATGCCTTGTTTAACTTACTCTGGGGCCTGCAGGGAGGAGGAGGAGGGGATAAATCCCCTCTCAGCACCACGTCCGTCAGACTCTTCTCTGCTGGGAATTGCATCCTGGTTTGCCACCTGCTGCCAGTTTCACACTTCCTCCCCGCTCTCCTTTTCATGCCCCAACTTTGTGATGGCTTGGGGACTCCTCTGCTATTGTCCCACTGTCTCACATCACTCTCTGACACCCCTTGTGTGGCAGTGTGCTGTGCAGGCATGATGCAGGTGACAAGTGACACGTAACAGGGGGACTGGTCTGTGCCACACAGGCAGGGCACCTCTCCTGCAGCGGGGAGAGGAGCTCGAAATGGAGAAGGGATATTTCAGTGTGGTTCAAATGGAGCTCTCCTTGAATTTCAATGAGCCCATTATTGTTGCCTGCTTGCTCGCAGTTAATCCCCCCCATGCGGTATTAGCTTCAAGAGGGATGACTCGGTCCTGTTGTTGTGCTACTGAACACACTGAGCTAGCTGTGAGAGGGGCAGATTGTGCCTCCAAACAGTTTGAGTGCTTCCCAATCCTCATATGATGATCCCTGTGTAAGATTGCAGTTCTCCTTATTTCTCCCTCCCACAGGGGATTGCCTTTCCCCCAAATACAGATGAGAAATCCAGTTTGATCTGTGTTTTATTCTGAAGGAAATATTTGGAGAAAACCTGCAGGAAGCTTGATGAAACACCCTCATGGGGCAGATTTTTTTGGCCCTTTTCTCTGGGGAAGATGCAGACAGTACTTGGAGGCAATGGAGCCTTCAGTGGTGAAGAGCCCGTGTGCTCTTTATGGGCTCAAAGCAGCTGAGCATCCCTCCCCAGAGGAGACAGGAGTGCAGCTGGGCACAGTGAAGGAGCTCCAGCCACAGGACTGTAATTCCAAGCCCACCTCCCCTCTAATCACATTTCAGCTGCATCTGTCCCATCCTGCATGTCCCAGGGACAGCCACAGGACAGTTCTCCAGAGAGAACTCCTGCTCCATATGTGATTTGAAGGCTATTTTTTTTAAGGGGCTGTAATGTAGCCAGATTGTCATTGGATTAAATTCCATCCAAGCCATGTCTTATACAATTTTCCAATCCTTGTTACCCTGCCAGCTAAAAAATAGTCCCATCTTCTGAAAACCTCATTCACAAAGCAGTGAGGAATGTAATGGAGCATGGAAAATACCAGTGAGAGATACATTCAGATGAAAAAAAAAAAAAAAACTTTCCTGGGAGAAATCTTCTGAACCCTGGAGGTATAAGAAACTTCCTTCCTTGACTTCTGTCTCTTTTTATTGTTTAACGAGCAGTCTCCATCCTCATGCTTGGTTTCAAGGTGGTCAGATCTAGGAAATATAGTCTCTTTGTGTATGTTGAGTCTCTGTTTTCTCATGGCTTTGCAGTGGAACAAGATAAAAATATTAAGGTCCGGTGCAATATACAAATTAATATTAATATAGAAATATTAATGGTACCTCCATTTGGTTAAGGACAACCTCAGTTTTGCAAGAAGGAAGCAGGATCTCCACAGTCTCAGGATGCTTGTGCATTGTGATGGAGACCCACAAAGCATTTATGTGTGCTAAAGCTGAAATGACCAACAGGCTTCCAACTATTTAAAAATCAAAGTGACATTAGGAATTTCTATTTAGATAGATGTGACAATAGCAGAGGCATGTGAGAGGCCCATCCTAGTTTTTTTTCCAGCACTGCAAACATAGTTTGGCCATCTGGCACCCGAGACTAGGAAGTTTAAATTGGATTTTAATAATACATCACACTGTCTGATACTAAAGGAAACTCACTCTACTTACACCTTGAAGACTGCAGCTTGTGCTGAATCACAAAGTGTGGAGGAAATCTGCTGTTTCTTTTCCAGAGGGTGTCAAGCACTTTGCTATAAAGAAAAAAAAAACAACCCCACAATAAAAGTAAACAACTGGAGCTTGTTATTTCTGTTTTACAAAGGACGTGGCAATTGGGTAACAGGTGTGTAAATTCCCCAGCAACACTACTGAATACAAAGCACACATCGATTTGAATCTGTTCTTGGAAATCCTTTACCAACCCACCTCCTAGAAGGAAATGATCTCACTAAACCCATCATTTCTTCATGAGCTCTGGAAAGTTGGGGTTTCCTTCCTCATTTGTTTCTCCAGAGAAACTGGAAGGTTTGGAGATTGAAAACCTAATGGTGGCTCTTGAAACAAACTGACTTTTAAAATTAGAGACTAATGCAAGAGACAGGAGAGAAGAAAGATGGTAGTTAGCAAGTTTTTCCACTCCTTCCAAACTTGGTATTCCAGCTTGAAACAGCTGTAAATCATTTCCCCCTCTGACCTAGGCAAAGCATTATCTGTGGGTCCCAGGGCAGCATGCACAGCTTGCATGGCTCCCTTTCACTCCTTCCCACTACCACCTGTGTAAAAGTTTCCTTTCCTAAATAGCTGGGGTAAATTATTAATCACATGTGCTCTTTAACTAGCTGTCACGTGGTTTCACCTTCCAAACTGAAACCAGCTCAATTTTTTCCTTCAGGGTGAAAAATATGTTTTGATGCAGCCATGTGGGTATCATGTGTTTGCTAAAGAAGACTAAAAAAATGTTTCTATCCACTTCTGCCCACCTGTGTTCTCTGTACTTGTTGCAGCTTGAATTGCAAATATGCAATATTGACTATATACAATGATGCATATTATTTTGAGGAAGTCTCACCAGAGCTCCCTGCAAGGGCAGGACCTCTACCTGGCCACCTCACGTAACAGGTGGTCCTCAGAGTCTTTTGAGACAATGGGTCTGAAATCTGAGCCAAAAAATGTGTGTACCTAACAGGAGGGATGGAGGCGGATGGGCTCTGAGACAAGGCCCATGTTGTCTGAGCACAGAGGTGGCTGCAGGTGACCATCCCCAATCCAGATGCAGAGCCAATCCCATCTTCACTGGCCTGCAGACATTGCCTCTGGATGTGTCCTGAGAAGTGGTGAAATGCACTGATTAGCTGCACGATAAAAACTTTGTCATGGCAAAAATCATTGGCCAAAAGGTCTGCAGCTGGGTTAGAGAGATATCAGCCCTTGTTTTATCCCTGCCTGGGGAACTTCAGCCCTACTCTGCACTGTCAGATTTGGTGTCACCAAACTGGCAGTGTGTCTGGGCTGTAGCTGAACGAGCCAGCCTCCGCGCTGCCAGGCAAGAGCCACGGACTCACTGCTGACACAGCTTCATGGACCATTACAGTCCTCCCCAACTTTACATTCTGGGAGAGGTGAACCAATTATCTGCCTGCCTGGAGATTACCTGCTGCTTTTCTTTGTCCTGATAACAGCCCTTCTTCTCCATCAGCAGTTACCTTCTGGAGGTGGTCCATCTGCTGTGTGTAGAGCATGCAGCTGCAGCAAGCTACATCTGCAGGGATGGAGTGCTTCCACCACATTTCTAAGACTAGCATTCTGGCTCCCTTGAAAGCAGACTGGCTTCATGCACTGATCTCTCTGAAATCTTGCCTTTCCCAGACATGCACCTGCTCTGCAGGGAAGGGTCTCTGGTCCATCCTCTGCACAAGGCCAACATCATTCCTGGCAAGTGTCTGCCCTCCTGTCAGTGGTGGGGACTTCAGTAATGGAGACACCGCTGCTTTCTTGGTCTTCTCCATTGTTTCCTTATATTCACTTTTAAAAGCCTTCCATGCCCTATGGTCTAATTTCTCACTTTTACCATTAAATTATTTTCTACTGGCCCTGACCACCTTTCTCTGACTGCCCTTCTCGTCCATCCATCTTGCAGCTTGTCTTTGCAGTACTCTTGCCCAAGTTGTGCAGTTCAGTCCCACTGAAGGCTTTGAGAGGAGACCATCAAGTGGAGCAGGGCAGAATTACCTTGTGTTTCCACACTGGGATACATGTTCATACATCCAGTACAAGACTTACCTTTTTTACAGCAGCAAGATACTACTGAATTATGTTCAGCCTGTAGTCCACTTTCCCAAAACTCCTCCATATCTGATAATTCCCTGGTATGATTGTGCAAAGGTGTTTTTTGCTATGCAATGCAGAATTTTGTGTTTGACTAGTCCAACGTGAGTCTGGATATTTCTTAAATTATTATTTTTTTGAATTCTTAATCTATGCATTAACCTACATGCAACCTCTTCTAGCTTCATATCAGCAGCAAAAGTCCCTTCTTTTCTATTCCCAGGTTGTTACTGAAAATGTGAAGTGCCATTAGACTTGACACAGACCACAGACCACTGCCTGAGCATCCTTTCAGCCTGTGAGATGAGACTATGGCACTGAGGACTGCTCTCCTGCTATGATTTTCAAGACACTTTTGCAACCACCTCAAATAATTTAATCTACACAATAGTTTCCCAGCTGTGAAAGGTTAAGATATGTGACATTTACTGATTCTCCCCACTAACTTGTCATGAAAAAAACATTTAGATTGGTCTGACAGAACTCAGTACAATTAGATCTGTTTGATGCATTCTGGTTGTTATTTGTCTCCTTGTTTTCTCCCAAGCACTTACAGAATTGTGTGTGATTTGCTACAGGAGGGTTTATGGAAGTGATGTTGAGCAGTTTTTAGCTACCAGAGCTAATGCTGGAGTCCTGAAGTCCATGGTACCCAGCATCTGTCAGGAGTACTATGGGCAAAGACATGCTTTAGATCCTGGATATTTTGAATTTTCTGTGCATGGCAAAATAATAGGAGCTCTGATATTCAATTAAAGCAATTATCTTCCCTAACCATGCAGAAATGTGCCATAAGTATTTTGCAGGCAGAATAGGAGTGTTCAATAGGAAATGTTTGAGCAGCCCTGGAAGCTGTGGCAAAGCTGAACTCACCTCCTGCTTAGGTGGAACTAAGCCCTGACTTGCTCACCACGGGGCTCCTTGGAGTCACATGCAAGAGGAATAGGATGCCAGGCTTCTTGGAAGGCAAACAGGGGCATGTTGGGTGCTCTGGGGGTTGGACAGCAGCTGAAGGTTTTGGTTCAGTCTAATGGATTCTGGGTCCAGGGTCGTGGGTCTGGGGTCAGACTCAGACCTTTTCTCGCCTACCTTGCACACAGTTGCCATGTACCCCTGAGGTACTGCAGTTGTTCACAAAAAAAGGAGGGCAGATATGGGCCTTGAGAGAGAAAAAACTGTTTATGTCTGAATAATTACTATCTGAATAAAAAATGGAGGATCCATAGGTATGTAGGCAAGGAGGAATCTCATGGCTGCCTCCGGCACAACTGGATGGACTGAGGGGCACTTCACCCCAAGAGCTTGGTCTGGAAAAAAATAGTCCTCCCATAAGTACTCCCATCACTGTTTCCCTTATTGCTGATCTAAGAATGTGTTTCAGGTCCTTAAACGTGGCAGGAAATACCCTGGATGAGTAAATTGCTCCCCAGCTCCAATGAGCACATTGCTCCTTCGACAGCATTCACAAACACCCAGTGTGGTTCAACTTTTCATTCCTGATGTTTTCCCACACCAAACCTAGATGCCCGTATTTTTTTTCTCAAATTTTATTCTGTGGCATGGTGTGTTTTCTCTTATATATTTTTCTCAGAGGATCACTGCATCAATAGGGCCTGTGCAACTCCAGCCATGACAGGTGCTTTCAGCTGCTGCTGAAACTGTATAAGGCACCCAAAAATAAGAAAAACTGCAAAGTTCCACGGCAAATCTAGTTTATTGGGATTTATTGCAGCCCTGAAGGAGGAGGGGGCTGTCTGGAGCTGAAACCCTCTCCCAGGCTCCTGTCTTGTGGCAGGATGTACTGAGCTCTGCCCTTCCCACAAGAGCACAAGGGGAGCTGCCTCCTGCAGTGGGAACCCTGTGGCTGGTGTTTTCAGAGGAAGATCTGGTTTCTGCTGTGCCAAATGCCAGGTTCTGACAAGCCAAGTCCTCTGCATACGCCTTCTGGTTAGGATCTGGGGGACGTGTAGAGATCACGCCTGAGCTATGAAAACAGTTCTGTTCTCACGTCAGAGGTTCCAGTACACCAGCACGCAGCAGAGCTCATCCCCTTTAAACAGAGCTGTTTTTTATCAAGAATAAAAAAAACAAAAAAGGAAAATGGGAGAAAAAAAGAAAGGCAAGCGAGCCACGGTTTTGCTTCTGTGATTGCTTAAGCCACTCAATCTGAGCCAAGGTGCTGAATTTCCAAACAGTCTTTGTAGGTAATTTCCCTTCACCTTCTCACATCCTTAAGAAAAGACTGATTTTCATGGCCACTCTATTTGAGGTTTTCTTACTCTCTATAGAACTTTTTTTTTACCATGTAAGATATTTTAGATGACGCTTATAAAAAAGGCTAAAGAATATGACTATGTTCATTCAAAAGTTATTATTCCTATGGGATAATTTGACTAATGAAAGTTTAATAGTATTTCAGGGAACTGTATGCCATTGTGGTGCATTATTTTTGTACCTCATAGCTTGTGCTATTAAAAGATTGCAGCTGATACAGAGTGATATGGGAGGATGCCAGCTGGATTTAGATAATTTAATCAGATTACTTTGGCTTTGAAATCTCTTCATTGGTTAGTTATAAAATTTCCTATTAGTTTTAGGGCATTCCTGCTTACTTTTGAGGGCTCTAAGAGCGTTAGCTTAAAACCTCAGAAATTATTTGAGAAAGAAGAGATATTTCATGTTCTTGTTCTTACTCTATTTTCCTGTAGTCATTTTTTTCTGAAGTTTCAGCTTGTGTAACTTTGGGATGGGTGTAGAATAATTTCTGAAAGTATGTGAGTGCACTTTATTTTAATGGTTGTTGTCCGCATATCCAAAATCACTTGCCTTTACACATTTGAAAGACTTAACTCCATTTTCATATGCAGCCCTTTCTACAGCTTTGAAATTTGGAAGTTTCTCGTCTGAATAAAAAACATACAGCTGCAAAAGCTTGTAAAATAGTTGCAAATTCAGTTTTTCCCTGGCATTGATACACTGGGGTGGATCATAAGAGCAGTGAGGTGGGCAACACTTGAGAGGAAGAAAAAAGCAGCTACTAGTGCTGGATACAACAAGCAGAAAGAGGAATAAATAACTGAAGCCCAACTGACATCAGGTTGCTGGGAAAAAATGTCCACTAGAAGGACATCAGATAACAGAGCACTCTGCCTAGCGAGGTAATTATGATTCAAACAGGAGATGTCTTCAAGGCAGGATGAGATAAACTCTCCCCAGGTACAGTGCTGGCAGCCTGGTGGCACGGGAGGAAGGTGAGGGGCTGAGGGCCCCAGCCTGGTATCCGATGACCTGCTTCCCTTCCCAGCATTTCTCCATTGCCTTCAGCCTCTCCTGTTCCCAGGGGACACACGGGCAGGAGGCTGGCAGGGCGCCCGCTGCATTTCACAGGAAGGAGCCAGGGCCAAGATAACCACCTAATAAACCCAAAATCAACCCTGATTTGGACACGGGACAGACGGATGCACCAAATAAGGACAGCCAGGGTCCGATATCCTAGGATTTGAGCTTATCTGAGCCTGCTTACTTGTTTCTTATCGAGTGGAGATGTATCTGGTGCCTGTGCTGGTGCCAGTCCTGGCTGATTTTTTTGAGCTTCTCATTACAGAGAAAAGGGAACTTCTGCTGTGTTTAAAGAGCAGGGGTGGCAAGAAAACCCCCCTGACAGCATATGCCTTATGACAGCCCTAGCACATTCATTGTGAAAGTGATGGGCAGCTAATGATGTCAGCCTAGGAAAAAACCCAAAGCATGTTTGTTTTCTTTTTTCTCTCAAAAGCTCTGGCCTGAGAAGGGGCTGCAGAAACAATCACTGCCTGGGAAATCAGGGCAGTATTTAAAAAAAAAAAAAAAGAGGTGGGGGAGAAAGGAGAATATATAAGTAGTGCCAGCTGGATGTGAAATCAATCTGGCATTTCAAAATAATGAAAATATTTCTTTCCCATTCATTTGGTCTGGCATGTAACATCAGCGCTGCTGCCACATCATTATTCAGAGTCAGAATGCTGGAAAGGAGACACCAGCAGAGACCAAATTGCTGCTCAGCCCCCCCAGAACAGGACACTGTTGTGGGACAGTGCCACAGATAGAGCACCACAGGGAAGGATGCTCCAAGCAGGAGCACTCCCTGCATCCAGGACCGTAGATGGAAAGGGGTCCTTAGAAAAAAACTTTGCCGTTTGCAGGAGTAGCCACTGAAAAAAGGGAGGGGCAGCTGTGGCTGATAAAAGGGGGCTGATGGCAACGGCACAAGCTTTTCTATGTAAAATCTGGCATTATTTGAGTCAGGCTTCATTCATTTGGTAGGCCTTTTACGTCTGAATTTCCTGTACACTGAAGATGAGAAAAATCTCCCCAAAATGTACTGCACAGCCTTGTGTCAGGCTCTGTTGGCTGTTTTGAGCATCCCAATTTGCAACAGGAGGATTGAACTTCTTCAGCCTTCTCTAGCTGACCCTTGTTCCCAGCCACCTCTCTTGGAGTTATGCTGCCCCTGGTAAGTGCTGTCAAAACAACAAGGAAAAGCAACTTTCACTTCCCTGTGCTGTGGACACACACACCTGCTCCCCTTTTCTACAGCCAGGCCTGGGAGCTGTGGGGACGAAGAGCCATTCCACAGAATGACACACCGTGTTGAGCAGGCAAACCTGGAAGTGCTGAGAAGGGAGATAGATTCCACGCTTAGCTTTAATGCCTGTGTGGGGGACTCTCTATGGTTAAGATGAGCCAGAGATGCTGGAGAGCCAGAAAAGCCCATTTGGGGGAGTACAGAGGTGCAGGCTGTTCCCGCGCTGGGACAGGTGTCAGAGCTGCTCAGGAGGAGGTGGCACCTCCCCATCTGGGGAGAGGCCATGTACTCAGCCTCTTGGACACTCCACCGTGGTCTAGGGCTGACACTAACATTGCTTTTTGTAAATCAAGACATGCCAGAAGCTGTGTGTCACACTTTCCAGTTTTCAACTGGAATGGACTTTGCAAGGGAAGACTTCAGACCTACCTGGACAAGCAACAGACGGACAGTGGTGAAGAAGAAGGACAAAAACAAATTGCAAAAAGCAAAGGAGTATCCATGGGTTGATTTAAAAAGGAAGTTGCTGAAAATCAAGCTGAGTTAGATCCTGCAAGCACAGCAAGAAGCTAAGTTCTTTCTGTGGTGTAAAGAGAAAACAGACAAGTGGTGAGTAAGGAGACAGTGAGGAAAGACGCAGGAGATGTTCAGATAGTCCATCAAGTTAAAAACCCATGATAATTCAGTTTTCTATAAGCAAATGTTAAATACTTGGAGTAAAACCAGGGAAACACTTAGGAATTAGGGCCTGAAAATTCAAGGAGAGACACTGCAGGTAAAAACAACGCCAGTCAGTGCACCTTACCACAGAGATAAGATCATCTCCCTGCCAGAACTCCTAAAGCCTCATTCGCTCAATTGCATGAAATCTTTAATCCAACATTAGCTACTTTTTCCGTAAACCTACTCAGTCAGAGGTGCTAACCCAGATTTAGAAAATAGGAAATTATTCCTAGCCGGTTGGCCACTGTGGCCTTGATGTTAGGAAAGGCCTAGAAAAAAATTCGAAGGGCAAATAAAAATTAAAAGGGTGTTCAGGGCGAAAAAAAACCCCACCCATGAAATTCAGACTAGGGTTAGCAGGAGTAGCTCAAGCCAACCTAGTCTGAATGACAAACAGTAGATGGGTAGGTAATTGATAGAAAACTGATATTCTAGGTGGGAGAGATTAAATAGACCTAATATCACTGAATTTCAAGAGGTGATTTTGATATGTAGATACCTGGAAAATTATCAGGTAAGCTGAAGAAGATGGGCATTAGTGTAAGAATGATGAGATAGGTAAAGGTATGGCTCACAGTGAAAAGCAGCTTTTGTGTTTTAGGGGAGCATCAAGCTGGAGGGAACCTGCCACTGGCATTCCTTACACATTGGCCCTGGGTTTGCTTTTCTTACTTACAGGACTGCTTTTTGGCACAGACAAGTGTGAGCATCCTGGTGAACCCTTCTTTATTGCACTGTCACTACAGAGCAGGATCAGGGCAGTTTTGGTGAAGAACTGGCTGAGTTTGAGGAGTGGAGGAGTATATGCAAGGTGGGATGGGGTAACACAGAACAGTGATGCACAAAGGAAATTTTGTGCTATGCTCTTCAAAATTTGTCCATTGAAAGGCATCTGGTCTGGAGAAACTGGAACACTGGACTTGACTGTGGAGAACAAATTCAAGGTGTCTGTAAAAATGCAAAGCAGACCTAATAGGTGCAAAAGCTAGCATGGAGGAAGGATATAATGAGCCCTGACAAAGGCACTGGCAAGCCCTGACTTATGCAACTCGCTTTCAGGAGAGAGATATTTTACTGAAATCAAGCGCAGATAAGGATTTAAAACTGGGCTAAGGGGAGAAAAATTACCTGACTGATGAAAGGTGAAAAAAATCTTTGGCTTGTTTTCCTTAGCAAAACTGGGGCTGTGAATAGTTATGGCTGCTGTCTATTGAAATAATGCAGGTAATCCCAAAGGAGGGATTCATGTTATTTAAGCTGGGCAGATGGCTGACACAAAAGCAAATGTGTCTGAAGTGTCTACTGTTAGCTAAGGCTGGAAATGAGAGGATGTCTCCAGCTTGAGAGCAGCAAGGCTCAGGGACAGCCTTCAGACAGAGGTAAATGCCCAGCTGTCATGAAGATGGATTTTGAGGAGGGAGAGAAAGAACTGTAAGAAAGGGGGCAAGACTTGAAGTTATGCATGTTTAATTCCCACCCCATCTTCTTCTGTTTGAGTAGCCAGCAATCCCTTGATGAGCCTCACAGCGGACTCTGTTTGCTCTGCGCTGTATCAATGTTTATCTCATTCGCAGGAGAAAATGCAAACCTGGGAAATGGGAATTTCAGTCAGAGTCGGAACGCTGCGGTGCCCTCACTCACAAGCTTTGAAGGGCAGATCTGGCTCCGGGTTTCAGCAGGCTGTTCTTCAGTCATCTTTCATTCATCTTTTGGAATGAGAGCTAAGTAACTCCTGGCCTGTTCCACAACGGAGAGACTAGCCTCTCTAAGAGGTAAAGACATTTCCTTTCTTCGCTTGAAACATCATGAACTTTCAAACTTGGCAAGGCTCTTTTGTGTTCGATCTAATAATAAACCCAAACCATCCATTGCATGAAAGTAATGACTCTGAACTTGCCTGAACTTTCCTCGGGGAGCTGAGATCCAAAGCTCTGTCATTCCCTCAAAAGCCTTTCTCCTTTTTGCAAGGACAGGATGTTGTTGTGACAAGGCATCCTTGCTGTTTGCTCAGCCTCTCTCCCTCGTGATGAAATCCCTCTATAGCGACTCTGGAGGTCCTACTTCAGCTCTGGTTTTTGGGCATACAAAGTGCTGCCCAACTAATCTCCGCTCTTTTATATGAGTGATTTATGGAGGCTTGAAGGACACTGAGACTCAGCACATTCTCTGTTTTCCAAATGTTGGTGCAACGAGAGGGGCACTTTTCCTGCCAGTGGGAACCTGAAAGACCTGATGGGCTTTTCTGGCAGGACTCGATGTCAGTGGAAGGAGCGCCAAGCCGCCCGCAGAGCAAGCGGAAGTACAAATGTGAGTTGGCTTTGACTTCCACCGGGAACTACAGAAAAAATATTTTGACTTGATTTTACAGTTCAGTTTCTTGTTAGCGCACAGCGAATGCTCAGCCAGTGGTCAGAAATGCCCTTGCTTAATTTGCATCAGTTCCCATCCAGTTATTAGGCACAATTGACATGAGAAGAACAAACAAACAACCTCCACATTGAAGAGCGAGTGAAATACTTCTTCTTTTATCACCAACTTTTTTGTTATGGTACTGGTTCTTTTTTAAAAAGAGAATGGTTCTTGTGTCATCATGAAGTGTTTGCTCTGGGAAGGGAGGAGGAGAGTATGCAATGTTTGTTCTGGGTATCTAAATTTAAATGACTAACTTAAGCACATAATCTCCCTAGGCTGCCTTTAAAAACCAATGGAGAGGGAAGGGCTTCTCTAATGAGCAGTTCAAAGGCTCTTGCTTTAGTGAGCAATAATTTATTGCCATGCCATACAATGTTATAGATGTTTGGGGTTTTATTTTATTTTGCTTTCTTGCATGCTTCTATTCCCTAGTAGGATGTGAAAAGCAAACCCAAGACCCCATCTCCAGTAGGATGTGAAAAGCAAACTCTGTAAATTTGGGTTTGTTACCATATCTTCCTTTATTTCATTATCACAAAATTACTAGAGCACAAGAGAATGAAATAGGCAACTTCCTTCCACCTAGTATTAAACAAACATTCCACTCTCATGCACAGTCTGAAGCTCAGCAATTTTTACCTTTGCAGGAGTAGAATTGCTGGTGGAATCCCTTATACTTGATTCTGGAAAGTGAATTTGGACTTATACAGGCCTGATCCAAATCTCATGGAAATCAAGAAGCCCATGGTTTAGCAACTGCTACATGAAATTATTCCCAAATCCATTTAGTCCATCATCCTATTTAGTGTAGAGGAGATCACCAGCAGAGGGTTTGCCAACTGGCAGACTGGGATATTTGGTCACATCCTAATCCTCCACAAACAGCAGCCAGCTGATTTCAGCTCTGTCACATGGATGTTAGTTTCACTTCTGCATGCTTTCTTAGCATTAACCATTAAAAATAAAAATTTTCTTACTGCCCATATATTAGGGAGAAACTGTAGCTACAATATCTTGCCTTGAGAAATGCAGCATTCATATATGAAAATCAAAGAGAAAAGGTGAAAATGAAATGACTGAGAGTACTCAGAGGGCAGTTACCAGGTAAACACTATCAAATGGGAAAGATTTATTGAGCTGGATCCATAGGAGTATCCCTGAGCCTGGGCTCAGGCCTTGTCAGTACTTTCATTAATAATTTGGATGAAGGGGTAGCGAGCCCTTTTGTCAGAGTTTCAGCTAAGAGTGAGAGACACCCGGGAGGAGGGGATTAGTGCTCGGGAGATCTCAGTAATTAGAGGAATGAACTGGAAAGAAACAGGATGCAATTTAGTGAAGACAAGCACAAATCTGCACCTATGTTGAAATAATCAGCTCCACAGGCAGACAGTGGGAGAGAGTAGCCAGATAAAGCTGTGCTACAGAGGAACTGGAGGTTCTGATGGAGCAATAACTCAGCTGTGGAAGGAAGGAACATTGGGTTGGGTTGGACAGATGGAGATGTTGCACATTAGACACAGGGGATAAGTCCTTCAGCTGGATCACTGGGACTGGTTTCTGGCATTACACCTCGGGAAAGGCGTCACTCCAAGTCCCAAGGAGAGCAAGGCTCCAGGGAGAAGAGTGAAAGGCTTTGTATTTTGCCTAGGGTAAACAAAGCTGAAAGGAGACACAATAACAGTCTTCAAGAGCAGTCAGTCTGCCAAAAAGAGGAAGGTGGTGAGCTGTTCTCTGTCCAGAAATTATCCTCTGTGGTTTAACCACGGTTTTCTGTGGTTAGAAAAAAAAAGAGAGGGAGAGAGAAATTGAGATGGTAGATAAGTTGACTTTACTGCTTTACTTATGAAGTGCCTTGGGGCATAAACCACATGATCAAACATAGCTGAGTTACTGTAGCTTAATGAGTTATTGCCTGCTGGCTGAACCATACTAATTAACCATGTGTGTGCTCTCAGCCCTCCTCAATTGCCAGATGAAACGGCTTCACTTAAATACTTGTGTTTTAGTTTGCAGGAGGTAGCCTGGATGCTTGTGTAGGGTCAGTGATTACAGCTCAGCTGATGGAGGGGTGACTTCGAGGGGATGGAAACTTGTCCTTTAGTGCTCAACAATAAAGCTGGCACTGTTATATCAGGGAATAATGAAATTGAGTTGGCAAGGGGGGAGGAGGAGAAAACAGTCCTAAATATATAAATATGTTACTTCACAGGCTTATGTCAAAAGAAAACAGCTCCATACAAGTGTATTGAAAATGTAATAACACTGAATTTTATAAAATATCTCAGTGGATTTTTGTTGGGCAAGGCTTATAATATGGTGATTTAAAAAACTGTAGCATTAAGAACTATATAGAGCACTGCACACTTTTCTCTTGCAACTGCACACACACTTACTTTAAGAGTATCTTCTTTTAGTATTTTCCAGTAAATTATTCTTTTTGAGTCACATCCACCTGGTCCTCTTCAGCTGATGCTCTTTGCCCTCAGTAATGGCTGTTGTAGTTTCTGCATTTGATGAGCTGCCTTCTTCCTCTTACTGTGATAAATAGGCGCTGTTGGAGTGGAGCCTTCCTCGTACTGCTAAGTGTGGAAGTGTGCTCCAGGTTCCTGCTTTCCCTGCCCTCCTTGCCATCTTCCTCCCTCCCCCCCTTCCCTCCTTCCTCTTTCTTTCCGTTTTGTGGTTGTTTTTCCGCTGTTACCACCAGTTTGAATTATGTGGCTGAGGATGAACGTTTGGATGTTGCAATCTTTGGGAAGTTTTTTGTTCACAGCACTGTTTCTGACTGCGTTGTCCCATTAAAGCAACTTATCCTTTTGCTTCCAGCATGCCATCTAGGGAAGCAGCAGACTTGGCATGTTCGCCCAGCAGACAAGACACACTTGACAAGTGCTATGTGAAATGGAAGCAGAGACTTCTACTTTGTTATTTTATTGCTACTTTATGTCATCACATAAGGGGACCTGAGGAAGTTATCTGGTTCCTTTCTGTGCCTAGGGCAGGATCAAATACATCCCTGCCCTTTTTGGCTGATGTTTGCTGAACTTGTTTTTGAAATCCTGCATTGCCGCAAACTCCTGTCTCCCCGGACAACCCTTCCCATACTTTCCTACATTTGACCACTCCATCTGATCCAAAATACATAGTTGAGGACAAGTTAACACACAGGTTTAGGTTTGCCTAAACCAGCCAAACTACATTCATTTGCTGCTGTGATACTTTCAATTTTCTGTAGAAAAGAGAAATGCTAGAAATCTTCATAGAGATTATTTGATAACATAACTGTTCTGTAATCTAATTTAATCTAAAGATGATTTTTCTCCCTTTAGGACACTGATTTTTGCATTGAGGGAAAAATTACAACCAAGAGCTATAATGCTAGAATAATGATCCATGCTCTGTATTTCTTTAGTGCCTGCAACAAAGAAACAACTTTTCATAACTGTGTTTTATATGCGTATAAGGAGGGGTATTATGTAGCTATTGGTGCAAGGCTTTCTTCCTTTCCCAGAGACATTCTCTAGGATGAGCATGTGCAATTTTTTTGGAGGTGAAATTAAGTCCAGGTCTGGGGAGCCTGTCTACTGTAGCACAGAAATAATTAGCATCTGCATGAAGCTCTTACCCAAATGTGGTAAGTCTGTGACCGATTTGAGATGGGGTTTGTCTTATCTATAGTTTTACTGCAAAGAAACTTTATCTTAAAGCAGTACTTTTCCAGAGTTCCTTCAGTACTGCTAATCCCCCTTGGTATTACCAAGGAAATATCAGACCAAAACTATTCCATGGAGATTGAAGTGAAATCATCATGCAAGAAGAATGTGAGAACTGCTGAGCAGTCTGTATTTCCTGTTATCTGAGAACAACTGTGCATCCACAAGTAGCTGAAAATTGTGATGCTTCTATGATCCTGTCACACCCTTCAGCAGATACAATTTGCACAGGCCCTTGTAGAGAGAGAGAGATTAAAGAACAAATGAAACATTTTCTCCCCTGCATGTAGAAGGAAATATATGCACCTTAAAATGAGGGGTGATGCTGGAAAAACGATGCTTGAACTTGGAGGTCATCTTAAAGCAGATGAAAGAAAGTCTATTTCTTACACAATGAGCTATGGACTTCTGGGATTTATTGAAGCAGAAGGCTGTGGGTACTGGTACTACCAGCTAGTTCAGAAGAAGCAGTCAGGTAAATTCATGGGCAGCTGGTCCACAGAGACAAACTAAAGGGAAAAAGCAGGGTTGTACTCACTCAACTCCTCATGCAGCATGTCCTGCCACCATCAGCAGAGGCAGGATATGGGCAGGACAGGCCTTTGATCCTGCCCCAGTTTGATCCCCCCAGCACAAGTTTGATACTCACATGCATCTCCTCCCCATCCTATCTGCCCTGCCTGTGACTGCAGTGCCTAACCTGCCTACCACAAGGGTAAAAAGGTTCCTTGCTGGGCTTGCAATAGTCTACAAAACTGGAACTCCCTTATGGGGAAACAAATAACTGGGGTCATTGGCATAAGGGAAACTAGATCTGGATCCAGGTTAGACCTCTACCATCATTGTCCAACAATAGTTGTAGAGGAAGGTTGGTGATAGCAAAACAGCCTGGGAACACCTTAGTTATTCATCAAAACCTGCTGAGGTTAGGCGTGTGGATTCCTCATATCCTCTGCTCCAGGAGAGAAGAGGAGGGACAGACTATTGGACACACATATTGCCTGTTCTTGCTTTCACTATATTTGGTGAGGGCTGGAAATGTGATGTATTTTCCACAGCATCAAACAATTCTCAGTAATGTCACAACATTGTTTCAGCTCTCTGAGGGATTTTTGGACAAGAGTGAAAGACCCCTGAAATTGATATCAGTAATTCTGCTGCTCAAGCTGAAGGCAAAGCTCCAACAGCTGTCGGGGGTTTTGTGTGGTTTTTTAATACCCCGTCTAGCCTCAAGGAGGCAAGACCATCATAATTAGCTGCTAATTGAGAAGCGCACATCTGAAAAGCACAATTTCAGAGAACAAAGGGCCGGAGAGACCCATTTCCAGGGCTAATTAGAATTAATTCATTGCTATAAGTAGAAGGTGTCCCACAGTCCTGGGACTCTCTCTTGCCCTCTCCTGAAACACTAGTCTAAACATACGCATACCAATCATAGAAGGCTCAGCATGATTTGGGCGGCTCTTGTGCAACACAGAAATAGCACTGCTTGTTAAAAATTAGTCTAATTTTCTTTTTTTCCTTTTTTTTTTTTGTAGCCCTGGGCTATGTCTCCCCTCTGCTTTGCTACCTTCCCTTCCCTCCTTTTTTGAATCTGCGTACCAACAAAGAAAGTGACAATGTCATCACTTTTTCCACTACTGCATCAACAGTGCTTTTAGAGAAAAAAAGGTTGACAAAACCAGGCCTCGCTGTCTGTGGCACCCTCCTGAAGATGCCTCCAACAGGACTCTCTTCATGCACCTCTCTGAGCTGCTGGAGTCCATTTGTTTTTTCCCTAACAAGTCCACAGCAGCTACTTTTTCACTTGAACTTGGGCTCTACCAGTAGCCCTTCAGGTGGTAAGGACATGAGCTTCAGCTTCCTGTCTTCATGTGGTCTCTTAAAAGCCTTCAAGAGCTGATTTTTTTCTTTAAGCCCTGAAGTTTTTTTTTTAAAAACACCTGCACAGTAAATATCTCAGTAGCAGGTCAACCTACAATATTTTTATCTCATTCGAGATCATGATATCTCTTTTACATGTATTTAGTGCCAGCATCTCGTTGATGATGACTGAGTCACTGCAAGGGCGCTCCAGTGAGAACATGAATGAGACTATTTCCTTATGATAAGCAGTTTTGGTTGTCCAATATGAGGTGCTTTTAAAATAAGTTTGATTTTTTTTTTTTAAGATGTTGAACACCTATCTTTGGAAGACAGAAATTACTTCAAATTGCTTCAAGTTATGGACCCAAAAAAGAGCAAAATAATAACTGATTTGGAGAAATGCAAGGTAACACATCGTCATCATTAGTGACAATCTTGTTATAGAGGAGGTGGCCTGCTGAATTTTGCTGTGCTGGCCTCCCTCTGTAAGGATGTCTAACAAACCTTAGAAGCCTCACAGTTTAACCGTGGGTGTTGGAAGCTGATGCTCCTAAAGCAGACAAATGGCTTAATTTGCAGGAAAGAGGAGTCTGTACTGCTTAGTAGGTGTGAGGTGCCTCATTTATGCTTCAAATATAGATGCATTTCTATATCTTTACTTAGCCACAACTGAAAATCTGGTGTGTGATACCTCAGCGAGCCTGAGCTGGGGAAAATGTGAACAGCACATTGTTGAGATTGAGAGACTCTGAGTTCCTTGAATACCTTTAAATTTCCTGTTGAAGGAGACTGATCTTCTTAAAAAAAAAATTCCAAAGGATTTTCTTCCCACCAGTGCTCATCTGAACCACTACAGTGCGAGAACAATCTTTAAATTCTTTTTTCTGTGTAATTTAGGAACGTTCTTCTTTCTGTGTGGTGTATCTTGCATGTTATTACACAATTCCCACATGCTCATTTTGGTGAGGGACAGTATCTACTGCTGTCATAAATGAGGCCAAAAGCCTTACCTTGGCTTTGTCTCCCACTGCTGAGAGGAGATGCAGCTGCCACAGTCTGTGCCTTCATTAAGGCTTCAGCTGGAACCAAACCCAAACCATGATCCCCATGCCTCCCTTCCCCTATCACCAAGGCCCTGGAGCCCCTTGTGCATAGGAACATCAGCCTGAGAGCTGGCACTTCACATTCCCATCTGACCCAGAGGACCAGACCTGCCCCCTCAAACTTCCCCATGGCTTAGAGCCCTTCTTGCCAGGAGCCCACTAAAGGTCTGCAGATAGCTTGAGTCTTCTGGTGCCTCATGCTGGGTAAAAGCAACTTGGTAGGCAGAGAGTTGGTTTGTAGAGGGCTGCCAAACACAACACCACTCCTCACCCCTGAGATAAAATAACACAAAATGCCCTTCACACAGCCACCGTCCCTGCCCTGCCACCCCACGCTGGCGCAGGCAGTCTGCCTCACACCTCTTGTGACCTGGCTTGTGCTGCTACAAACCCAGATGCTCCTCACCAGTGGAGCCTCCTTGCACTTTCTGGGAGGCTTGGAGGCTTTCATCAATTTCCTTTGCCAAACATCTGGATTCCCTGTGGGGTCTTCAGTAACTGTACATTGCTCCAGGCCTGCAGACAGACAAGATGCCTTGACAAGTTCCCAAGTAGTTCACTTTTGCCAAAAACCAGAATTTCCTTCCCTGACACATCTGATTCCTGCTGCATTGTCTGCAGTCGTACTTTCAGCTGCTGCTTGCAACACTGAGAAGAAGCAGTCGCAGTGGGACTGGTGGTTTTCCATTAGATCCCAGTGGCTCATATTTGCTGAATTCGTTTGTGTCTGCAGTGTCTCACATTTCTTATGTTAGGTCAGCAGAGCTGGGTAAGGTTGTATAGAAGTCTAATTGTAAAGACTTCAAAGCTATTTTTATTTGACATCTCACTTATCTAGCCTGTAGCAGAGCAATCAGATGACCACAGAGCCAACTGCTTGTTGGGCACTGTTCTCCTCCTGACCTTAGGTCTTTTTCTCTTGAAGACACGAAGGATGGTATCAGATGAAAACTCCTTTCATGGGTCATAAAAGTTTCTTTAACACATTCTCCCCCTGCTCCCCCTAATTTTGAGTATAAATTGACTGATTTGGCTTAGAAACTGAACCAGAGATACTGAAACACCATTGCAATGGTGCTGGGACTGCTCTGTGTCTAAATGATACCATATGTTGTTCTGCTTCTAGTGATGTTTACTGTGTAACCACATTGGCTCAGTAGGAATCTGTCTGGAAAAACAGTCAGGGTGTAAATGAATATCTGAAAAGAGCCCCTCTGAGTAAACTCTTAAAGTGCTGTTAAGGGGCAATGCTAAGACCATCTTTGATGACTTTGTTTCCGAACCATCCAACCTGCAGAATTATGACCAGCAAAGGAAGAAGACTGTCCCAAACTGCACTCAGGAGACATCTTTGTCATTCTTTGCTCTCTGTGCAACGACGATCATCAGTCCTGGGGGCAGTGCCCACACGGAATTCCAGATAGCACTTTAGTGTGACATTGCAGGGAAGGAGATTATGACCTGCAACCGGAGAGAAACTGAAATTTGACAAATGGCTCTAAGGCTTGTATCTAAACCCCACCAGTGATACTGAGAAGTGCCCATAGATTTCAATGCTTGCACGACCCTGCTCTTCGTCAGATAAAGTCCTTACACCCAGTCTGGAAACCTGAGATGGCAATGACAAAACTCCCATTGCCCACTTTGGACACAGGCATAAATCCCACAAAGTCCTTATAGTCACACCCATGGGGACCATAGCTGATCTTTTATCTCATAACTACCACAATTTTAAAATGTATAAGTTTAAACAGAACTTTGCTTGTACTGTTCCCTAAACATTTCTTCTTGAAGTCTGTTATTTACTCTCATTGTGTTGCTCAAAATGTCTCAGAATCTGAAAGTTATTTGTTTCAATCCCACAGCTGCCATCACAACAAACATGTAAATAAAACAAAGATCCTGTGAATGGAGATCTCAAGCAGTTGTGGGGAGGATTAGGGATTAGTGAAAGATGATTCTGCCATTGTTCTCCTAATTGATAAAAGACGGACCACTGCTATTTTGAATAATGTCATTACCACACAAGCCTCAAGCAACTTAACAGATCCTATGTAATCGAGAGGAGCCACTTCTGGATGTTGATGATGTTCCTGTGAAGTAACTCCATCCCAAGCGCTTAAAAACAAGGACCAAAGTGAGTGAGGCAGTATCTCTCCTTCCTCTTTTTAATTGAAAAAAAAAAACTGTTTCAGATGAATCCACTTTATTTTTCTTCTGAAAATTTCCTTTCCCAAGATGCATCTCTTGTGTGCCTGAGCTCCTTCCCAGCTCTGTCACAGACCCATGGTGTGCTTTGATGATACATCACTCCTGCCTGGTGAGCCACTCCTACCCTCCCAAGCCCAAAAGAGCAGGAGAAAATTCAAAAGCAGCTCTGCTCTCCCTCCCACAGCAGCTTTCCATCCAATTCTTGCTCATGACCTGAACCTGGCATCCAGGATGATTCATGTTTGTAACAACAAAAGCAGTTGAGTAAATCAGTTGAAAACTCAGGATGGCTTTACAAGGTGTGTTTAGAAATGTCCACAAATATTCACTCTGAACATCAGCTCCTCTATTGAGTATCACTGCATATTCAGAAGGAATTCAAAAGAAAACACGTGAAAAGGGGTGGCACACGTGTGCAATGTGTATCATCCTAATACAGAGGTTGTATCTTAAAGGGCAAAAAGGAGGTGCCTGGCAACTCAAAACAGTCCTCTGTAAATGCAAAATGGATTTAAACTCGGGATTTAAAAGCAGCTCTTCTCTGTGGGATACCTGAACAAATCTTGACACAAACCTTACTAACTAGACTTTTCAAGAGTTCCTAAGCTCCCAACAGCAGAGCCCCAAAGTCTCCTGTAGGAATTGTGTCAGAGCTGTGTGTGCAGCACCCTCTGAGTAGGGCTGGTCCCACATGAGCTCTGACCAAACACTGCTGTGGGAGCCTCGAGGGGGAATGT
Organism: Vireo altiloquus; assembly: GCA_013396875.1. Taxonomy (NCBI): domain Eukaryota; kingdom Metazoa; phylum Chordata; class Aves; order Passeriformes; family Vireonidae; genus Vireo; species Vireo altiloquus. The sequence continues at coordinate 989,747 of VZRF01008712.1, forward strand.
TCATGTTGAGCACCAGTCCATCCCTCTGAGGCTGAGGTGGTGGCTCCTGGTTTAGAGCTGTAGCAGCCCCTGTCTGGGTGGTGGGCATTGATCTCAGGTGGAAGAGAACGAAGATTTACTGCATCAGGCTGGAGCAATGAAGGGTGAGAGGCAGCAAAGGGCTTATGAGGTTGTGCTACCCTGTACACAATACCCTAGCAAGTTAGGCACTGCACTGAGAGAGCTCCCATGAAGATGCCTCATCTCCTTCCCAGCTTCATCGTCCAACTGTGGCCTCCCAGTGCTGCTTTAGACATCAAACAGGCCTTTAAAACCATTGTGTGGACCCAAAACCATGGCACACAGTGTGAGTTGCCCTGTGGGGGAAACACTCCAGGGAATTTTTAGGTCCATTCATGTCAGATGAAAAATGGTCATCTTTACACATAATTTATTTTCCTTTTCTTCCTCCCAAAAAACAAGTGTCTAAGCAAGCCAGCCAGAGGCAAAGGCTGTGATTTTCCTTGTGTTCTTCTAGCTAGGACCTCCTGTCCTTTCCCTCATGTCATTCTGGTTGTTTGGCAGCTGCTCACAAGCTTACATGAGAAGAGCGATGTGCTGGGGAAATCTGATTCCCAGCATGACAAGGACCTGTAAGCAAAAAAAGAACTGCTGAATATGTACAGAAAAGCTAAACAGTCACCAATGGTCCCCTAAAACACCAAGGAACGCGTTTGTTATCTTTTAAGTAGACAGCATGGATAGTTGAGTGAAATTAAGAAAGGGAGATTAAGAAAGCTCCCTAGAAATCAGGGAGTTTCTATTAGAATCTTCTTCCTAGTTGCACCCTGGGAGAAGAGTAAAAGTTGTGTGACTTCAAAAATTTAAAACTGGATGAGAAGAAAACCATGAAGATGAATCAGAGTTAATAAATAAAGCAGGGTCAATAATCCTGCTTGGGGATGGGGTGAACTCTTGGCCTCATGTCATGTGTGTTTTCCATTCCCCACTTCTGGGATACTAAAAAAAGTCCCTGACCCAATCCAGGGATTACACAAAGAATGTGCTCCAACAAAGGGAAATGCATGGCCTTTCTACTCACCCTCCAGTGGCATTCGGGACCAGAAGAGAGGTTGGTCTGAATAGTCAGGATTGCATTCCTGGCTGTGTCTAGCAAATGCTATGTGGATTGAGAGAAAAAAATAATATATATATCTGTGCCCTCTCACTGGAATATCTTCTCTGTGTTCTCTTGTAAGGCAGGTGTCAAAAGGAGACAGTGATGGCCACTGAAGCCATTCCTGCTTAACAGTGTGTCTGAGATGTTGTTTCTTCCTGTGTCTGCCTGACAATGGGCTAGCCCCAAACACAACTCAGCAATTAGGATATTAATAGTCCTATTACTCTGAGCCATTCAGTTTGCTTTAAAATTTATGGTGCAGTTAGCTGAGGTTTGTTCATAACAGGAAAAGTACAGAGATACAGGAAGACTGAGTCAGAACAGAGCTTTGAAATGCATCAAGCAACCATTTAATTAAAGAAGGGAGCTCTAATATTGTGTTCCAAATGATTACTTATTTATATACTCCTCAAATAGTGCTATTTTTAAACAAGATTTTGAAGGGAAGACAATTTATATTTTTATATGCAGACAGTCTTAAAATTAAATGAGCTGCCAGTACAGCACTGCCCTGGAGGAGTAGGAGAAGAAAAATCTCTTTGTCAGTCCTTCTGGTTATTCTGCTGCCTCTCAGCACCATGACTGCTAGAGATCAAAACAGGCACCTCAAGACACACAGGCTTGTCAGCTCCTCCCAACAGTCCTCCCAGGGCAGGTCATTGCCTGGCATTGTTGGGACAGGAGTTTGGAGGTGCCTGGAGGCAGGGAGGTGGGGAAATGGACAGGTAGAAGTGTAGGGGGGACAGGGCACTGTGCCTCCTGGTGAGAAAGAAGGGTTCTAAACTTTTAAATTGTGGACTTCATTAGGTGACACAGGGTTTTCATTTTACAAAACTGACATTAAATTGGCAAACGCCAGGTTCATGAAATGGCCTTCATCCTTCACTTCTCTGACATCTGATTGCACCGGAGTGGAGTGTGAAGTTCAGCAGGGCACCATTTTAGGCCTATTTTTCACTCGTCTGAACAACCATGCAAGTTGCAAGGAAGGAAAATGTTGGCTCCAACAGATGTTCGAAAACTTCAGTTTTTCTTAGCACTGGAACTGAGAAAGGCCTGTGTGGGATGGAATGAATGTCTGCTGAGTTCCTAAATAAATCTGAGGCCAGCTTGAGAGACTGAAAGCCCAGTGGCTTCTTTGAGTTCTCTAACAAAGGGCTGCACCCAAGTGCACTGAAGTCGGAGAGAGATTCTCATTGACATCAAAGGACATTGAATTGAACCCCATGAAGGACTGTCTCTGCCAGGGAGCAGCAGAAATAATAGCATGTGATGTACGTGACCAACTGCCCCTGACCAACCGCTTGGATTCCAGGCATTAAACACTGCAAACAGTGAACTCGCGAACAATTCATGAAAATGCGCCAAAAAATTCAAAGAAAAATATGTACAGAAACTGCAATGTGTTTGTGGGTATTTTGTGAGCAGAAAAATAATATATTTGTGGAATGAATTAGTCCCTGAGAAGTGTTCTCTCAGAGTTGTGTAGAGTCAAGTCAGCTAATCGAATTCAAGCTTCTTTTCTCTTGCCAAAGGAAGTGGGCAAGTACAGAGAGACATGGATGAAATGAGTTTGAGTTTGCTTTTAAAATGAGAGGTGCCAAGTACATCTCATTTTAATAGTTCTTATTTGAAAAATCATTCTTTGCTGCTATCTAAATGCTTTAGCTTATTCTCTCATGAATGCTGACAAGCTTTGGTCTGGTGTTTATCCATATCAGACACTGCAAAACTCATCTAGTCCCTTATCTCCTTCTGATTAGATTACTGTAATGCCCTGCTGCGAGGTTCCTCTGGCAGGGAATGCCACCACCCCTGTGAGAGCATTACACACAGGAGGAAATCCAGTGCTTTTTATTCCAACCGCATCGTGCCTTTCGCTGGCTATAAACAAAAAGGATTAACTAAAAATGGGAATATTTGCGGCTGGGATCCAGATGAGTTAGGCAATGGGATAACACCAAGAGCAGGCATGTCCCTAATGTGGTGAGCAATAGCTGTGCAGAGGCAGCACGATAAAGGAAGAAGGGTCAGGCTCAAATATTTGGCTCACCTTTGGTTCTTTCTAGACAAATGTGTTTGGGCTGCTGGGGGACTGGTCTGTGCCTCACTTTTTGGCTGTCTCAGGGAATCACAAGGACCCATTTTGCTCTCCCCTGGGAGGATTTGCCCTTGGTGACAAGGAGTGGAGGTGGGATTGTCCATACCCTACAACACAGGATGGCGGCTTCTGATGGTGGTTGAGTCTCTAAGGAGCTCTGCAGGTACTTAAAATTATCTGCACACAGGCAGTCCACACCCCCAATAAGCCATGCAGGATCAGAGACAAAGGAGCAAAGGGATTTAGGCTGCACAGCTCCAGAGACAGCCACCGAGGTTTTTCAGATAAGGGATCAGACATTTAGGCACAGGGAACATTGAGAAAGACAGGACTCTTTCTCATTGAGAAAGACTAGAGGATAAACTTCCTGTTCATCTGTGCATGTTCGCAACTGCCCCAGGTGCTTGGTTGCAGGCTTGAGTATGAGGGTTACTGCTGTGTTTATTTGAAACTGAATTTTAGTTTGGCTTCTAAGAAGGGAGAGCAACAAGAGCCACACTGTTCCTAGGATTGTTCCACTGCAGAGCTCTGAGAGCTGCAGCTCTGCTTTCTGGAGGGTGGTTATAAATACAGATGGTCATAAATGCTCTCAGATGCCAACCAACTCTCAGTCCCAACGAGCAAGTGCCTCTTTCTCTCTGGGTATCACAAAGTGTTCTATAAACCTTCCCAGATACACTCTGAGAAAGACTATTTTGTATCAGGGCACTGAAACATGCTGGGTGACTTCTTCAAGGTCACACAGGAAACCAGTGCAGCACAGACGGCAGGTTGTTTAAATCCCCAAAGATAACTCCCCCAGAGAGTCCCTGTCACTGAGCATCAGTCTTTGGCCCTCTTTGTCTTTCAGCTGTTCAACTGACTGCTGTTGCTCTCTGCATGACCAAAATCCTGTTTGATATGACTCTCTTGCTGCTGGTGTTATTTATAGCTGTTCTTACCTTCGACCAGACTGGGTTTCTCTTTTCGTTTAAGTGTGTTCAGCTCCCGATACTGCTTCAAGTGCTGTGAGTGTCCTTTGTGCAGCAGGTGCTGCTCAAAATTAATTGTTTGCCTTGATATTATATTATCATTCATCTATGGATTTTCAAGTGCTTCAGCGGTGCCATTAGGGCTGTCACTTCCTAAATCCTTTTGGTGAATACCATATTTTATTTCTCCCATAGCCAGTGTTTCTTTGCTCTTTGCTCCCCATAATACAAAATGTTTTCTGAGTGCCTTGCCGAGCAATACTTCACCTTTTCTTTCTGTCACAGACAACAGGCTACTGGGTGGGGCTCTGAGGCTCATTAGCATTCACAACATTGCTTGTTTAAGTGTTTTGGGGTTTTTTAAGCTAGCATGTCAGATGTGCTTAGTGTATGGAGCTGGCTTGCTGCAGCACTGGGTGTCTGCAAACTTTGCCATGCTTCTGCTGACAGCAGGCAAAAAACTGCCTGGAGGGGCCTCTGGAAGGAAATTGCTGGCCTGCCTGCAGTGCTGGTGGTTTTCACATCTCCACCGAGCCTGGGGATGGCCTCTGCACAGCAAGGCAAGCACCTCTTTCCCACCCCTCTGGAGATGCTGCAGAAAAATGGGAAGGCAGCCCAATCTGGCTGTGACCCCACTGAGGGCCTTTTTGCACAAGGCAGAACTGCTGCAGCAAACATTTGGCCTGAGACCTTGGCTTGGCAGCATTACAGGAGCAGATTTACTGGTGGGGATGAAGTGAGCCTTTGTCATTCCTCTCCATTAACACCATCCAGCACACGGGTGGTGTCACAGGATGACATGTGCAGCTCTGCAGCTGCCCCTTTGCAGCTGTATCCAGCTTTGACATCCTGCTCATGTATTTCTCCAGAAGCCACCCTGGCCACTCAATCATGAATTCAAGCTCTTTGATCCAGTCTGACTGAGAATGGTGTGAACACAGATAGAAAAAACTGCATATTGTCTGGAAACAGCTCTAAACATGACAAAGGTTTGGTTGGTCTGCCCTGCGAGGACTGTCCTGTCACTCATGGTCTCCTGTTTTCCCGCTGATACATTGGATGATGTTGTCTCAACTTTCCTCCCTCTGGTCCCTGAACTTCCAGTGCAGTGGGAAGTGCTCTTGATCCTGCACTGGTGACAAAGTCTGCCTTCTACACTTGCCTCCTGCTTCTGGGGACTATCCAAGTTATTCCTCAAAGGGCACATAGGTTTGGTGATCTTTGAAGAAGATTTGGAGTAGTCTTGGCTTTGCTCTACTCTGGTGTTTGCACTACAGACAAGCCAAAGGCAGAGGGGAAATGTGGGGTATTTTAACATAATTACACAATATAAAATCAGACCTAATAAGGTAGGGAATAATGTACATAAAAATGGCATGAACTAGTGTCTCTGTCCCTTTTCTTCTTGCACTGTTGAAGATGTATTTGGCTTCTTGCATCCTAAGCTTAAGTGTGCACCTAAAATTGTCTGGCTGAATCCTTCCTTGGCTTCTGTGTTTGTCTTGGAGTGCCCCAGGATACTGGCTCTCCCTAGGTCCCTTCGGCTCTACTTATGGAGAAATATGAAGCAACAACAATTTTCCCTCGTGCCCTCCTTGTGCAAAGGAAATGCTGCTTGCCACTTCTATTTGGAATCCATTAAAATGACTTCTAGTCATGAGCAGACCTTTTTCTGGTGATAGTTAATACTCCCTTAGCTTTCAGTATCTGGGTTCTCAAGGAAGAGCCCATTGCCCAGGGCACTACACCCATGTGCCTGGACAGGATAGTGGGAGTTGGCCGTGAAGGTGAGCAGGATTTGTTTGAGGTTTTATTTAATTTTTTTTTTCAGGGATTTAGTTGGTTCTTGTTTATTTGTTTATTTACTAGTCACCCCCTCTGCTCTGCTCCTCACTTCCAAAAGCTTTGCTCTACTCCTCCTCATTGTCGTTATGCTGAGAGTCACTGCTGCTTTGTCAGCTTCTGCCTGAGGCCAAAGTGGCTTCCAGGGGTTTCCCTGAAGCTTTCTTTTGCCTTCAGCAAGGTTAAAGCTGGGCAGAAAGCTCTGTGTTCAAAGGCTTCAAGAAGCAGACACACAATTCCCTCATTGCAAATGAAGTTTTCATATTTTTCCTTTGCTGAGAGAGGGTATTCTCTATCCTCTGCCAAACAGAGGACACTGCCCACTGCCAAGGGTAGATAATCTAGTTCAGCAGCGTGTTTACCATTTTTGCTTTACCTGAGGGAAAAGGGCTCATTAGCTTTGTAAGAGCTCAAACAAGGCAAGCACCTCTTTCTCACACACAAGCAGCAGGTTAGAAGCTATTTGATGAGCAAAGTTCTGGCTCTGTTCTTAAAGACTGCAGCAGCTCATGCAGGTGGGCTCCCTCAGCTGTGCTGTCATCTTTGGCTCATGATAGACTCGTGAGAGAAGAGAAATAATTCAGTCCCAGTGACAAAGAACATCAAACATTCCATGTCAAAAGCACCAAATGCTGTTGTTCTGGAGGGCAGTCAGCTCTTCCCCTGAAACCAACCCTTCTTCTCAAGCTGCCACCTGCACAGGTGAGCTGGTAACTGAGAGGGCTGTGACCCTGTTTGGCAGCAGCACTTCTACACAGCTGTAACTGGGATGATGAGGTAGGACTTCTGGTTTCTAGGTCTGTGAACAGAGAATCTGCTAATCTGCTCTACAGCAGGCATGGAAGATGGTTGGGGGTTTTTGGGGGAGTTTTTCTGGGATTTTTTGTTTTTTTTTTTTTAAGAAATCTCCATTAGAAGAAAACGCTTTGGGTTCTGGGAAGGATTTTTGTGGGGTTTTTGTTTTCATTAAATCCAGAAGCTTCTGGAATTTTTTTCTTTTTTTGTCATTACAGACAACAAAATTGCATTTTCTCCGCGTTACTGAAGCAGGTAGTAAATCCAAAGGCAGCTACTATGAGCAAACACTATAGCTAATGGCAGACAGGCAAACAAGCTGCTCTGGTGGAAGGTAAACACAGGGAAAAAAAAGGAAGAGAAAAACCTAAATGAATGAGATGATGGTGACACACACAAAAGAAACCCCAAACAACAAAAACCTGAGAAGGAGATCTTTCCCCTTTTTGTTAAGTTTCGTTGCTAAGGATCTCCTCATTATCTGCTCAGGTAACCACAATATACGATGTATATTCACCATATATACATTATGGATGCATATGAAGTATAAACCATTGGATTTCTTCTAATAACATTCATGTTTCTTGGTTTTATAGTGATTTAGTGGTGGGAAAGTGGAATTAAGACTGAGGCTTAAACTCACCCAGGTCCCATCAGAAGCCAGAGAGGAGGGATTTCCCACATCTGGAACTAGTTTAATTATCTCTCCTCTCAACTGCAGAGCTCCAAGTTTCAGAAATATGGACGGAGAATTTTCACTTGTGTTTTTAGATAGGAAAACACTTCTGCAAATTGTAAGTGCTTTGGAGACCTTGAACCCTAGCTCCTATGTTAGTGTTGTTGGAGGAGAGAGAGAGGTGGCCAAATAGCAGGTGGGATATTAGGAAGTCAAAGAGGTAGTTTTGGGCTCTGCCACAATCTTACCCTGAGCCACCTTTTTGTTTAGTGTTTTTCATCTGCTAAAACACATGAGGCAACTCACCTTGTTCTTCTGGAGTGTTGAGAAAATTGATCAGTACCTATTTTATGTGCTTGGAACAGTTGATGCTGAGTTTTGTTAAGAAGCTACCAGAGATGAAAAATTGAGATAGGAATCACATAAACTCTAGCCACCCATTTGTATTTTTATTGATTTCATTTTTCATTTCTAGAGCAATTTATTCTTAAAGCTCTTGGAATAGAAACAAACCTTTACATAGTCCTGTCCCAGGAGATCATAGAGCAGAAACACTGTCTCTGGCTGCACAGTGGAGTTATATATATATAGATAGCACTGGCTCACATCTTCAGACCTCCAGTGCTACAAACAAATTGCTGCTGTTGCCTTTGCATAGAGCCAATTGTCTGCCATCATCCTGTCAGGCACTTACACTTATTTCTCCTAATATAATTTATATTAAGCCAATTTATATTACACAGTGAGTGCCTGATGGAGAAGGTATCCACATGAGGCTTATGTACTGCTTTCCCTCAATGATATTTAGCTGATCTACTGACAGGTATTATCTCTCCCCATAGGCTTTTCCTCATTTACATCCTTAGAGCATCCAAGCTGCAAGAACACAGTTAGTCCAGGAAAAAACCCAATTTTTCAGGTTTTACTTTGCTATCCTCTCTGTGGGATACAGGATAAGTGCCTCTCACCAGGCCCTCCAGGAGCCCCAGGTGGTGCACTTTGATTTTCTCATTTGGTCTCAGATCAGTCCCTGCCCAGATACGTTCGCGTTTCTATTTACTTTAGATCCAGTTTGTTTGCTTCTCCTTCTGTATTGAAGTTTTCTCCAGGAAACATGCAATTTGCTTTGCTTCTGGAGGTGCCCTCCTTCCACCACCTTCCAGAAATGGACTCAGCTGCAATTAGCATTTTTTCCTATGCAAGTTAGCTACCGTTTACATCACTGGAATTACACTGGTGGAAACTTAATCTGATGACAGCTCCACCAAATCCTGTTAAGTTACTGTTGCTGTAATTCAGCTTCCTCAGCTATTTTTCATGTCTTTTCATCTTATAGATCTGTATAGTGCTCTTCTTGTTGGGTGCTTTGGGAGTACTAGGAAATGAGCTACCAGACAACCCAAAAATAGATATGAGCAGCTTAAGCTCATCTGAAGGAATATATAACATGTCCATTTCTTTTACTTGAGAGAGAAGCAGGGACAGGTGTTGATATCTGGTGTCTAACAGGGAGGGGCAGAGGAGGCATTAAACCCCTCTTTCTCTTTTTGTCCCCTGTTAAATCTGCGCCAGGCTTTGATATAAACTCGCGTTCACAGAAACATTTCACCAGGTCAACCTACAAAATCCTCATAGAGCAAAGGTGATGAATCACTGTTCCTTCTTTGCTCATGTTTAGGAGATGAACACTCTCCCCTTCTTCTACCCTGCCCCTCTGCAGAGGGGTCAGTTAAAATGCCCACTGAAAGGCACTGCCCATCAAGCCATCTGTGAGAAGTTTGATGGCCAAAGGCCCCTGGATGCGATGTCCTCACTTGCTGCAAGCAGCAGTGTGTGTCAGGCAGCCCAGGTAGAAGGTTCACCCATTTCTCTCTTTTGACCTATTTTACGAATAACATTTTGTGCTTCCCTTTATTGTTCTCTACTGGGTCAGTAGCAGGACAGCCTCTGAGCACCGTGCTCTCAATTCCAGGGGCAGGCACAAGACCACCAGGGCAGGACTCCCTGCTGGATCCCATGGCACTTCACTGGTTTCCACAGCCATCAGAGTAAATCCTCCTGTTTGCAAATCTGCTTTCCAGAAGACAGCTTGCACTGCACTGTGGGGGGTAGAGAATGCCTTCCGAAGTCTAGGGCAGCACTTAAGCCAGAGATGTGACCTTTATTTATTTTTTTTCAGTGGCTTTGATTTTTCGCTCTGTAGAGTTTTCCAGGCTTTGGCTCCCAACCTTACTTAAAGTAATTATGTGACTTTGCAAAAACAATTCATTTTTCAGCACTTCTCCAGCGCTGCCAGCTTCTCTGTGGCTTTATAGAAAATCTCGCACTATTTGGTGTTTTGCCTAAACTTACACGTGCTGAATCAAAGAAGCTCACCCCTCGGTGTAGGATAAATCCCCAGCAGCATCCCTGAGTCGGAAGCTTTGAGCTGGCCGCAGCACACTCACGGCGCCCAGCCTGCAGCTCTCACCGGCCCCATCCCTGCAAGGTGCAGCCCCCCAGCACTGCCCAAGCCAGGGACGCAGCCCGAGCCATGGCATTACACAACAATTTTCATTGTAGTTGTCTGCAGGACTCCTGCGAATTAGCACAATGAGACATTTAGCAGCACAATGCGACATTTACTGGAGGGGCCGTGGGGTGTGAGCCGTCCCCCCTCCGTGCACGTTATCTCCAGCTGGCATGGCACGTGCTCCCCTATCATAAAACACGGTCTTGTAGCTGCACATCCCCCCACTGCCATCAGGGCCGGCTCTTCCCTCGCTCACACCACTTAGGAGCTTAAGAAAAAAAAAGTTAAGTTTAGCAAAGGAAAAAATCAAGCCTTTCAAAAGGAAGTGAATTATTTCAATGAAAGTATTTCAAGGAAATTATTTTATCACTCTGAAATTTTATCCATACTTCAAAAAAAATATAAAACAATCTCATTAACTACTTTTTCAGGCTACGTTTTGCAGGCAGTTTTTATCTGCAGAAAGGATTAGCTTATCCGTGGATGGAACGTGCTGCACACACCCTGTTCCCATGCAGATTCATGCGGCAGGGAGCTGTATTTCCAGCTCAGCTCTAAGACATTTTTTTCTGTAGCTAAATCAGATGACTGCTAAGACCATTAGTGCAGTTTATCGTTGGAATCTGCAGGAACGTACTGTACCCAAAAGGAAAACGTTCATTGACAGGGGAAGCGCAAGATCTGTGATCCTTGTAATTATGCAGATGATCCTCCCCAGAGGTCTGTGGTATGTGAGCAGGTCCACAATGATGGCTTTCGGCTGCAACACTTTAATAGCCCGCTGAAATCCAGCTGTTCCTGTTCTCAAGTCCACTTGGCTGCAGCCCTGACTGGCACATCAGCATGAATGGTTTTGTCTCTCACTGGGGACATGCAAAACACTGTCATCCAAAGGGCTCCTTGAAATTAAAGTGCTGCTTTTCCGGGCAGTTTGTGTTGTTGCTCTCCTGGGTCCTAGCAGAAGTTTGCACCTTGCAGCTCACTGGTGGTGGAGACACCAGACACACAGAAGGATAATTTTTGGAGTGAAATGCCAGCACAGGTTGGCAGTATGCAGGTCAGTCGATTCCTCCAAAAATCTCCAGTCACAGCCTGGTCTAAGGAAGGATCCCTTGAAATTAATGCCTAGGTAAAAAAGAAAACCTCCTCATCCCATGGCAATGTTTCTGCTCGATGTGCAACCTGGTGTAAGAGCTGCACTTTTCCCAGCATGAAACTAAACTCATTCAGGTGCTGAAGCCTTGGAAGGCTGCGTGCAAGAAAATCACCTGATGCCGTTTACAATTATAATTTCTTGAAAGGCATTGCAGAAAGCAAAAAGATTTGGGAAACAAAAGAGATTCCCCTCAAGGGTTTGAAAGCTGTAGTACTGATGAGCAAAAGAGATTGTGCACAATTGTGTACAAAATTGTGCAAAATTGTGTAAGCCTTGCTGCCAGTCGGTTCCCTGCCTTGCCAAGTGAGAACCACCCCCCTTCCCCAAACACTCTATTCCCATAAAACCATGGCCTCACCGGAGAAGGCAAAGCATCTTCAGGTTGGAGGGCTGTAAACTTCTGGTGACCCCAGGGAGGCTTATTATTGGGGAATATGATCCCTGTTGATCTTGAGGAAACTAGTTGTTTCTAACATCTGATGGTGTATCAGGGAGTTTAAAGAAACATCCAGCTGGGTTAGGCCTCTCTGCATCCAGAAAATGATCCTGCCAGCCCCCACTGCTCCCAGGGCAAGACCTGGTCATGCTGTATCCATTTGAAGCAAGACTCTTCCTTCACTGTAAAACTTTACCCTCCGGTGGCCAGAACAGGTTGGGAGTAAGGGAATGCTGTTCCAGTTCTCCTGATAAGGACCCAGAGGAAGCAGAGAAAAAGTGTTTTGCACAAGGCCACAAAGGACAACTGTTTCCAGCCTGGGAAACAAGCCCGAATCTCTTGACTCTTAGTGCTCTCTCCTTTTTGGCAGAAACCTAACACACTTTTTCGGTCTCTGGGACTGCCTATCTCCATGGCAGAGGACAGCCAAGCTGACGCAGAAGGAAGCTTTGGTGGCTGCCTCTTGGAAGAGTTCATCAGATTTTTTATATGACTTAATGCAGCTGGCTGCAGTGCGGAAACTGCAATGACTTCAGGCCTGCAGTTTTGGTATTGAAATGGCCTGAACTAGCTTTTGGTAAAATTTTAGCCAAAAAACTGTGTACACAAAACCTTCATTATTTCCAGTGCATGTTGTCTGGGCCTGATCTGGTTCACCTGTGCAGCTTACTCCGGAAAAAAAGGATATAGTGAGTGAAAATGAGAATTTCAAAAGCCAGGCGCAGACAAGGAGTGGCATATCAAGTGCTACTTGCCTATTGTCAGGTAGCATTAAAGGGAGCCAGAAAACAGAGAGAAAAAGCTTTCTGCACTGCTGAGTCCCAGAGGAAGAGCTACATATTTCCTATTCCCACAGAATATTATAAAATTGCAACAGGCAGCTTCAAGATGAGAATGAAGGCTGTTCTGCAAAAGCATGGTTGGAAGACAAATAGCTGAAGGGTTAGGTGAATATTCAGAGCAGAAACCAGGATTTATTGGCAGGACACAGCCTCTGCATATTTTATCTTCCAACAGTCTATTGACAAAGGGAAAGGCTTAGCTGAGCTAAATTGGTGTTGGAAGCCTATGAGGTGAAGAGCCGCCCATCCAGGAGCGTCCCAGAGAGAGCTGATCCTATAGAAATGCATCGAATGAGGATGATAGATTTTGTCGTATCGGAGAGAGTGGCAGGGGGTGCTCCCACAGGCACACCACAAAACAGAGGAAGTTGCAGCAGCGGGAGGAAGCCTGGGTGAATTGGCAGTACCCATGTTTCCCTGCTCACCCAATCCATCTGCTACGGTGTGGGGAACTGAGTGCTGGACACAGCAGGGTCACCTCAGATAAGGGAGAGGAATGTTTTCATTGGTTATCAACGTGCTTTGGGGAAGGAAGGACAGGTCATTGTGATGATGATCAGAAAAGCAGCTTTACATCTCTTGCCTGGTTGCCACCTTGTTTTGGTTTGAGATAAATTTAGACAAAATTATTGTTAATTCTTTATTTAATAAATATATAAGAAAAGGATAATAATGTTAAATAATAAATTCTTTTGTTGTGGTGAGAAATTTGGAAGAGTTTTAAAGTTTTTTTGGGTGTGGTTTTGGGTTTTTTTTGGAGTTGGGCTGGTGTGGGGGATTTTTTTTTGTAGGTTGGTGGAAGGTTTTTTAGTGAGGTTTTAGTTGGTGTTTTGAACAAGTTTTGAAGAGAAGAAGAAGAAACTAAAGTTTCAGGAAAACTCTGTTTCTTTTTTTTCGAAGAAAACAGAGCTGAGAGCTTGTTGGAAAGCAAGAAAGGATGCTTCCTCTCTTTTTTTCTGCAGTAGTTATTACTTTTCACAGCAGAAGAACAGAGAGGAGTAGTGATTTTGAAGCACAGAACTGCTTTGAAAAAGTTTTTCTGGTTGTTTTATTTTTTTTTCTTTATTTTTAGGCTCAGTTTAAAGGCACAGAAAGGTATAAAATTCATTTTTTGGGCATAGAACAGGTGATATGGGATACACTATAAAGTCACTCTAAGACCTTTCATGGGAAAACAGCGCTGGCTGCTCATAAACATTCACAGTTTGTGAATTGGTTTTTTGGGTTCTCCAAGCTTCCTTCCAAGCCCAGTGACAGCTGGTCATCCACCCTTCCAGCTGTCTTGGTTGTGGGCCAGGACACCCCTTGAATTTCTCTCCAACTTGTGCAAGACCTGCATTTTCCGTGCTCTGCATCTGTGGCTCAGAGCAGTGGCACACACATGCCCTGAGCTGCGGCACCTCGCAGGGGAAGTGCTGCTCCTGCCAGGGAGATGGGGAGGTGCCGCTGGGACACCAGCTCGTACCCCTGGGGATCCTGCCCTAGCAAGAGTCAACCCTGGGACTGGCGTGCTCAGAGGGCACTTTTCTGATGGATCTGCAGCCTCCCATCAATATGCTTTGCGTGTTCATGCATCCACTTTGCTTGTGGAGCAAGTGCACACAGTGCTGGAAGCATCAAAACCTATATATTTGTCTCTGTATGTATATACGCACCGACAGAGTAGAAGTCAAACGAAGTGTTATGAATGTGCAGTGAAGAAATAACAATCTGGCTTCTTTGGTTAAACAGTTTGATTTACTGGGCCAAACAATAGTTTTTTTCCTCTGTGCTACGTAATTGTTATTGGGAGGACACATCTGGTCACTGAGTAGAAATGCACTTTTGCGATGTCAAAGCATTCAAAAATGTGAGGGAGCAACAACTGTCAAACAGGATCTACATATAAAAAAATCAGCCAGAAAGTTCAAATAAATTTTGAGTGATATATACTTTAAGAGGTTGTGGGAGAGCACGGTTCTTTAATATTATTGTGGCCAACCTATGACATTTATAGCTCTTCTCCTGTTTGGCCGCTAGGAACTTGTCTGTTCCTGTTGAGAAATGATGCCTCAGAGACAGCAGCCACTTGAGATGTGGGCCATGTTGGACATCACATGGAAAAATAACAAGTTCATCTAAATACATGGATAACTGCACAGAGCAGAAAGTCAGTCTCCAACCAGGCAAGCCTGGAGGGAGGATCATGCCCTGCTCTTCAGCCCTTATTGCTGAATGTGAAGCCAGGGACTCAGAAATGTTGTCGCATGGCTGCCAGGACTGATTGCCATCACAAACCAGGGGAAAAAACCCAAACAAACTCACGACAGAGTTAAGGAGATTAGAGGGACTGAGCAGGGAGACCTCACTTGGGTCTGTTCCAGTTTTTTAATGAGGCATAAAAAAGGTCTTCAAAAGTAGACTTATTTTTCATTCCCTGCTTGTTTTGCTACACTAGAAATTTAAATTTCTTTTGTTTTCCCAGGAAGACTCAGCTAATGAAGGACTTCTAGCAGCACAGGAGCACTGCAACCACCATGAACCTCCTTTCTTCAGCCATCAAGGGCCAGGCCTCAGCTTGCTGGCCTCCTGGTCATCCTCACACACAGACAATGCAGAAGAGCCACATTTTCAAGGGTGTCCAGCAATTTCCATCACTTGGCCAGTGACATCCTAAAAGGAGGTGATGTTTCTGAAAGCAACAAGCAAGCTGTGGAAGAAGCCAAGTCATCTGAAAGTTCTTCAATGTGGCGACCAGAAATGAAAGCTTTCCACTGAAAAAAAACCCAGATAAAGTTCAGACTGAGTACAAAATTCACCTTTTCCCTTGGAAGGAATTACTCATAACACACTTTGCATGGGAGAAATACGGGATCTACTTTGAGCTGTAGGGCCACTGTATGTGCAGAGATTAATTAATGTTCATTGGGAGAAGAAGTTTTTGCCACATTTAAAAATACACACTCACATGTCCAGATATCTCACACAGCATCTGGCCTCATCACAGAGATAAAAAACATCTGTTAAAACTGTTTCTCTCTTACATGAACTGGGGTTTTCAAGCTGCCACGCTTGTGTCTCTGTGCTGCCAAGCACAGAGGTACCAAGCAGTACCATCACACCCAAGCATGCAAGAAAGCATGAGTCGTGTCCCTTTGAAATTAGGAAATGAACTTTGAGAAGTACCCATTCTCTCAAGAAAAAACCCCAAACCTGTTGAGAAGTTAGTTTTCAGTCTGTATATATGGGAGTCACAGCTTTAGAAAGAAAATTTAATTTTTTTAAGTACTTTTTTTTTAATTTAAATTTTTCTTTAAAAAGTCAAACATAGTATTTTCATGCAATACTGTGATTCCAGACGATGATGCCTTATGGGATCCATCAAGCAATACTTGCACTTAATTTGTGAGTCTTAGAGACTGGAAACTGGATACATCATTATCTTACAGAAATACAAACAAATCACAAAGACCCACAACTTTTCTTTGCAGCAATAAAGACCTTAATAAAGAAAAGATGTTAATACTAAAAATGCTGTACTTTTCTTGCTTTGCTTCTTGTACCAGACTCCATAGCCTTCTAGTTTGCCTTAATGAAATTTAAAAGCATAAGGGGCATCTTTTTATCCCTCTTTCTGAAGTCCCCTTTTCCTATGTAAAAAACATTAAAACAACAAGAGGAACAAAATTAGTTCCTTGTGACAAAAGGTCTGGCCTTGTTTTGAGCTCTGCCTACCATACCAACAGCTCTTGATGGGGCTGTAGAGGTGGCGCCTTGTGGGGAAGATGCTGTCACCTTGACTCTTCCAATGTTGGGGTCTGCCCAGGAAAGGGTGTCTGGCCAGGCTCCAGGGGGCAATGCCCCAGAGCAGAGAGGCTGGGATTTTCAGTATTACAAAGGTGTCAAACAAAGGAGATGATGCTTTTACCACCAGATTAGCAAATAGGCCTCTCTGTGCATTTTCTTGTGAAGGTGCATCAGTTCAAGGAAACTGATACGTGCCTTCTCATCATCTGGTTCTAGCAGATGGTTGGTATTTAGGGAAAAGCATGATTGTTTTAGTTTCCACTCTGCTAGAGCTTATCACTCATTACCTTTGGAATTATAAATGTATATGTTCAGCTGTACCAAATATTTGGATGGAGAAACCATTGAGATACTCTAAAACATGCAAAATAAAGGAAAAGTAAACACTGAAGCCTTTCTGAAGCCAGCAGAGCTGCTTGCTCCCTGGTGCTGCATTTGACATGGTCAAACTGCTCCCCGAAAACTTGAAAAAACTGAATATGTGGAAAACATGGGGAAGAAACATAGGGACTGATTCTACAAATCTCACATTCAAGATTGCTTAACTTGGAGCATAAAAAAAGCGTACAGGAGCCAAGGGCATCACACAGGATTTCCGTGCGAAGCCCAGGGTGTGGCTCCATGGCTCTTTGGTCCCTGCCCGGCAGTGCTGGAGTGGAATGAGCCACTGAGCCAGACCAGCAGAAAGCCACTACCCATCACTTGGCAGGGGTGCTCCTTGGTGGTGGAAGGGCTGAAGGTGCACACCATGGACCCAGGTACACATTGGTGCTGGCCCATGGAGGAGATGGGAGCCAGAGGATGGAGGAGACAGCAGGACAGAGGCAGGCCTGGCTCAGATTGATGGAAGTATCATGCAATGGAAAGCAAAACGCACAAGGCTGGAGCTGTATCTTCACCTAAATAATGGATTGCCCTGGGCACTGCACTATATACATTAGGCAATGATGAATATACATATTTTAAGATTAAATCTACTTCCTAATGTAACTTTTCACTTGCAACCTTTTCTTATCATGTCTTTGAACTCCATGTATCTGAACAACTGCTGCTGGGTGAAACAGCTTCCCAAGTCAAAACAATAACATCAAAGGATTGAAGAAAATTCACAATTTTTTTTGTATGGGTAAAACCAATGAAACCATAAAGCTCCTTCAGATTTAACTCTTGATCTGAGAAATTGGTTTAAAATAGTTGAATTGCCACAGAACCACTGAATGGGTAAAGTTGAAAGGGACTACTGGAGGTCATCTGATCCAAACTCCCTGAGCACATTATTCAGGATTGTGTCCAGGTGGCCTTTGTATACTTCCAGAAAAGAAGATTCTGCCACCTCTCTGGGCAATCTGCTCCAGTGCTCACATGCCCTCATAGTAAAGAATTTCTTCCTCATTTTCAGGTGGAAATTCCTGTATTCTAGTTATTGCCCATTGCCTCTCATCCTGTTGCTTAGCACCACTGAGAAGTGCCTGGCTCCATCCCCTTGGCATGCTCCCTTCAGACACTTAGAGACACTGATAAGGTCCCTTCTCAGTTATTTCTTCCTGAGGCTTCACAAGCCCTGCTCCCTCAACCTTTCCTTATAGGAGAGGTGCTCCAGTCCCTTCATCATCTTTGTTGCCCTATGCTGGACCCGCTTCAGGCACTCACTGTCTCTCTTGTGCTGAGGAGCCCAGAACTGGACACAGCACTACAGATGTGGCTTCTGCGGGGCTGAGTAGAGGGGCAGGATCACCTCCCTTGACCTGCTGGCAATGCTCTTCCTAATGTACCCCAGGACACCATTCACCTTCCTGGCTACAAGGGCACACTGCTGGCTCATGGACAGCTTCATTGAACATCCTTAGTTGTCCGTCCATCCATCCATCCATCCATCCATCCATCCATCCATCCATCCATCCATCCATCCCTCCATCCATCCCTCCATCCATCCTTCCATCCATCCATCCATTTATCTGGACTCCAGGATGACCTGTGACATCACCTTTCCAGGAACTAACATGAGTATGGTAAGCCAGTAGTTCCCTGGGTTTTCCTTCTGGCCCTTTTTGAGTACTGGAGTGACGTTTGCTTTCTTCCAGTGCCCAGGCACCTCTCTTGATTGTCATGACCTTCCAAAGGTGACTGAGAGTGGCCTAGGAATGATATCTGCCAGCTGCATCAGCATTCATGGGTGCATCCTATCAGGACCCATGGACTTGGGGATACCGGGTTTGACTAAATGGTCTCTAACCCAACCTTTCTCAACCAAGGGGAAATCTTCCTTTGTCCAGACCTTCTCCCTGATCTCCTGAGTCAGAGATTCCTAAAGGCTGGCCTTGGCAGTGAAGATTGAAGCAAGAAGACGTGAAATATCTCAGCCTTCTCTACAAACTATGTTGCAATGGTCCCTTTTCCATTCAGTAGTGGGCCTACATTTTCCCTAGTATCCTTTTTGTTGTTGATGAGTTTAAGGAAGCCCAGCTCGTTATCCTTGACAACCTTAGCCAGATTTAATTCCAAATGGAGGTTGGCCTTTCTCATCGAAATTTTGTATACTCTGACAATATCCCTATAATCTTGGGACCCCAGTGGCCTGTCCCCGCTTTCACCTCATGTATCTCCTGCTTATGTCTTTTTTTTCTCCCTGGGAGTCCTTTTACAAGTGGTGGGACTCCATGGAGGGTAAAACAGCCACAGTAGAAGACTATCTCCTTCTCCTTGACGTTACAAAATACTTTTGAATTCTCTTCTCAGTCTGGCTGAAGACTTCAGAATTGGGCTTTAGCTGCAGGGGCCCAATACGGTACCTTTTTCCAATCCACTTTCAGTGGTAGAATAAAATGCTGTTGAGCATTTTGGGCAAGACACAGTGGCTTCATGATGTGGTGCTACAGAGATATTTCCCCACCAGAAAATCTGACAGCACATTGAGGACCCCATCTGAAGACAGCATTCCAGTGCCATCCAGCAGTGTGGTGGCGCAGGTTCACCAAAGCAGGATGGGCCATACAGGCTGCAGCCCTCTGAGGGGTGGTGCCATGTCCGCACTCCTCTCCAGCCCCAGGTAGGGCCAGAGCTGGTGGTGGGTCCTTGAAGAAGTCTGAGTCAGCCTGGCTCTGGTTTCCAGCAGATGGCACTGACAGATGAAGGTACAGTAAAGGGTGGTGAGGACAACCATGGCTTGGTCCCAGTGGCACAGGGTGGTGGCTCCGGCCTCTTGCCCACATGATGTAAAGCAGAAGGAAAATGGGGGAACTACGTGCAGGGATAAGATGGAAGGTGTAAAGGATGGAAAAAAAAACCCCTTTGGAACTCCACTGTGATGCTAGGCACATCCAAGATGGTTGGTCCATCCCTGCATGCAGGGGAGGATGTATTCCCACAACCACATCTAAGGATTTTGTAATGAAGATCAGGAAAACCACCAAATGGAACAATTCCTTTGCCAGCTCTCTCATCTATCTGGACTTTGTCTTTTTGCCAAGAGCGGGGCTAGCTGAAGGGGATGGTCCCACATCTTTTCCCAGGCCTTTTCAGGGAGCACCAGCTCCATCCCGCTGGACCTGTTAACCGGGGATGAATTCTATGGGTTCTTTGCAGTGGCTATTTGGACATAAATTCCACTGGAGACAGCAGCAACTTTGCTGCAGAAAGCTGGAAGTACGGACAACAGAACAGGATTTTTTCAGAGGCAGTAAAACTTCTTCTTAAAATATGTCAATAAACAGTAGAACTGTGGGGTTTTAAAAGCAGGAAGATGAGAGGCTGAGTCAGACAGGATTGCTGACCACAGCTCTGCCTGCGAACTGGGAAAGGCAAAGAAAATAATTTCTGCGCTATAGAAATATCTAATTATCATCTGCCATCTCAAATGCCTCCAAAGAGAAACTCCTGCAGAGACCTTTAAAGCTCTTTTAGCACGGAAAGTAGGAAAATATTCTGTCAGACTGAACCAAGATGCAGAGTGTGATCATATAAATCCCATGTCTTGGAGCACAGCCCAGATGCCTCTGACTTTGTTGTTTTTTGCATCAGTTTAGCAATTCAGCAGAATCACGTCGGCAGTCCTAGATCTACTGGTTTTGGTACTGGTGGTCCTTGAACTAATTGCTTATGTAAATAAACATTTAAAACCATGAAGGAGGAGGAGTAAGATGGTTGCAAAAAAAAAAAAAGGGAATTTACTATCAACTTTCAGCAATGTATCTGGGGGTTAAAAATTATCATTCTTTATTGAATTCGCAGAGGCTTTATTTTTAGAGAGGATAAAACCTGCTAAGCCTTCAGTTCCTGACACATCTCTTTGGAGCAAGAAGAGAGTGATAGCAATTAACAGGGAGGTCTCTGTCAGTGCCAGTGGACAGGGGCTTTTCTGTGCATTTTAATCTTTGAGCCCCCTAAGAGAGAGGATTTGGTGAGGTAGGCAGTGCACAGCCCAACAAAGGTAATTATTGGTAATGAGCACAGAACAGCACAACCACCACTCCAGCAAAATGATCCCAGACAGTGTGGGATGCTCTGAGCTCGTTATCAACCTTCCAGAAACCCTTGGTGATGTTCATCAGGAGTGGGTTGGTGTGATTCCCACGGGACTGCCGCCATCACCTGTCCCGCTGGCAGCAGCGCCAGGGAGCGTTGCCAAAGGGCCAAAGGTGCAGATCAACCGCGTCGAAAATGCCTTTGGTGGGCCAGACCTTCATTTTTCCCCCTTGGAATATCTTTTAAATGAAGCAACTCTGGCTAAAAGAAGAGGGCGAGCAAACATTTAAAACTGTTTATTGAAAAAAACAAGGTTTTAAAAGCCGTATTATTGTTCCGGGACACAATGGTCGTTACTGTTTTTGTTGTTAAGTACCCGTGTGATTTAAAGCTGCTGACAGCACCAGACGCTCACAATGAAATCATCTCTCCCTCCCCTCCCCGCAGTTCAGGCAGACACTCATTTGTATGTATGGGTTCAGCCTGTCTGCTGCGGCTGGCCAAAGCGACAGATACTAATGGCATATGTTAATTACAACCCAACATCTTCCTTTCACTTGGGTGTTTATTAACATTCTCACTTCTGCCCATGGAGGCAGCTGGCGGGAGATGTGGACGCTGCCGGGGATCACCCGCGATCTCCGATTTGGGACCGCCGTGTGCGCCGGACCGTGCCTGGCAGCCCGGCAGAGAGTGTGGCATCCCTGCACAGACTTTTTTCCTCCTCTGCTTCTAAGGTTGCAGAGGGGCTGGAAAGAAGATGGGAGCTCAGGAGCAAACTCCCAGCCAGAGCTGCTGGATGGCTCCAGGTGTGGCTGTGCTCGGAACTCAGGATTTAACTGGGAATGCCATTGTGTAACAGACCCAAATAGCTGGAAACTGGCTCAATAATTTGAAATATAGGGGGATCATAAAGTATCTTGAGTGATACTTAAGTATGCAGCCAAATGGGTTTTGCTGGGAATAAGGGGAATTGTCATCTCACGTGGAGTCAGGATCTGTCTACTCTCCCATCCAATTGCTGAGTATAATTGGAGACAAATATTTCAAAGGCAAATGCAAGAAACATTTAAAGGGACAATTCAGGTGATGATCCCTTATCTTCCTCTTCATAACTGGTTTTCAACATTGGAAAAATGAGATAAAAACTTACATTGTAAGAAAGAAAGGATATCAGATTTTCATTTCTAAACAGCTCATCCTTATTAAGAGCCAGCTATCCCAGTGATTTCTTATGGCAGAGTGATGCAAGGTGATCAGGTAATTCTGTAATACATTTTTAAGAACTCCTCAGTCCTTTACAAGTTGCTCTGCTTCAATTTCATGCAACTTTATTTATAATCACTGTGCTGGCCAGGAGTCATGGCCAGTGGAGCAGGACTGGATGCAGCCACATTTTGCAGTCGTATAGAGCAAACCCACCAACTCACGATATATAACAAGAGTGTCAGACACAGGACCACAGAGGAGCACAGTGTGAGCAGGCTATTCTCTTCCACTTTCTCTGCCAAAAAATTGCATTCATCAAAAGGAGTAGTTTCTAGGAGGCAGCTCTGTGGCTGACGGGAAGCTTTGAGGCAGCATAAAAGAAATATAGGAGAGTTCCTTTGCTTTTGTTTTCAGACTGGGTTTGATGTACGTCAAACCCTGTGTGAGATATGCCTGAGTATTTGTGGCATTCCTCTCAGCACGCATCAGGCTGCCTTTGGCATCTGGGGACTTCATATAGCACTGTGCTGCCCTGGTGACTATGAGTTGTTAAGTCCCTGCATAATTCCCTACAGCCTTCACTCATCTGGAAGTAAAGCATAATTAGCAATTTTTGTTATCTCACTATTTAACCCTTCTATGGAGTTTGTGTTTTGTACTGTTCAATTACAAATATCCAAGCCAAAATGATACATCTGCTTTTATTTGTTGAGATGTGCAAAGAATTGTAGTAGATTAGTAAGACCTAACTGTCCTTTACAGTTGGCTGTTTTCTTTCCATATCCTGTTTATCTTCCTGAAGTTAATTACTTAAGTAGTGGTTTTGCCAATTCTGCTGCCAAAATAAAATAAAATAAAATAAAATAAAATAAAATAAAATAAAATGCCTGATACCATGTAGTTCATAATATAAAAGGCCAGTTGAGGAAGAAATTTTATTTTTGTGTGCAGTTCGTTCTCAAATTCCTGCATTTGCTCCTGGAGAGTGTTCTTGAGCAATTCAGAGTGGTCATGTGGAGGATCTGTAGGGTGAAGCCAGGTGAGGGGGTGTTTCTCTGTTGCCTACAGCACTTTTTTTCCTAGAGGAGGTAGAGAATGGTATCTCTCCTTCCCTCCTTTGTGAGACACAAAGACATAAACACCTCTGCCTACAAGAAGTTGCTTCTGTGCTTTTTCTTTTACTCATGGCCTCTAAGGCTCTCAACAGGACTGGCAAAGCCGTATTTGGGATGAGTAAGCCAGAAGAGTAGAATGAACAATTTTTTTTCAGTGCTTACATCCAGTAAAATCCCCATACAATACCAAGTACAGCCCCAAAAGCTTGCCAGAAGAGCAAGGGTGCTTGCTTTAGCAGCTTCTATTGAAAACTACTTTGCTTCTTGTTTAAAGACAAGACATTTAATTATCTGGTCGTACATTGTTCTCACTCCCCATGCTACTGGAATGATGGGACACTTGGGTTATTTATTGACATGTAGCAAAGCCAAAACCTTTGGATACTACAGCGAGGAGTTTGGATGCATTGTCTCAGTCCCCTGTAGAAAGAGGCTGCCCACTAGACAGAGGGAATTTAATTTCTTTCTTACAGAGAAAAACAATCCTGCACTGCAACAACCACGTAACCAGGAGATGTCCATAGGGCTAGGTTTTAACAACAGCTCACAAATGAGGGCTAAATTGTCCATCATTATCCCAGTGCAAGGGCAGTCATGCCACCTGCATACACCCATGGGCAATCTCACCACTCCGTGTCTGACTTTAGTATTAACAGAAATGATAGAGCAGGAATGTCCTTGGATGGCTTCCACTGTGTTCTGTGGGAATGTGTCCTGTCCTAAAGCATTTCACAGGATCAACTGCCCTGCATGAGAGTCTCTGGTTGGTAAATCTCAGCTATCACACCAAAGTTCTGGCTCGTGCCTCTTGTTCCTATGCACACAGCCACAAACCACACTGAAGAGCCCCTTCCCTCGTGAAGTTCTGCCCTTTGTGTGCATCTGCCAACAAACTGTGATGCAGGGTTTATCCAGCCATGGGTTTTCCACTGTTGCTGGTATATCCCCCACCCATATGTGTAAATTCATCAGGAGAAAAGGATAAAACTGGCAGGCTGAAAAAAGCGGTACAAGAGGAATTGGTAAGAATTTGTCATTGACCATGGTGGATGGAATGCATTGGGTGAAGCAAATGTGGCCCCTCTTTCCAGCAAAACCTGTGACACCTGTCAGTCCTCTTCTCACCTCTGTGTTGGCCCATGTCCTCACTGGTCCCAGGTGGAGCCAAGCACTCCAACCATCAGGAGCCCTCTGGGCTGCTACCTCTCCCTCCAGAAGCACTCTCCATCACAACTCCAAGCTGCCTGGGGATGACTTCTGAGGCAGGACCTCAGATATCATTTTCTAGCCTGAAACCCTGAACAAATTGGAGGATCAGGCCTCTTCTTTCCTCCTTCCTGCATATCAGAGAACCAAGGACTGGAACCAATACAATGCTGAGTTGCCAGTAAAAACATCCCCACTAAGTCCTAAAGGAATTCAGGATGTTTTTTTCTGGACTGCTTAGACCCTCCAAAGCACAGTGATTGCACCAGTCTGGAAAATAAAAGCTGTGGACCAGAAGCCTTGAATCAGGAACAGGAAGCACTGGCTGAACTGATAACTAGGACATTGCTTTCAAAGAACCTGGTGAATGGAGCAGGCCAGCAAGGCTTCGGTGAAGGTGGGCTGTGCCTCTCCCATCGTCTGTTAGCTCCCCTGCAGTAAAAAGAAGAACTGATTTAAAACCCGACTTGCCTTCTTAAGTAGCATTTAAAAAATATTCCTTAGATAACTGGATGGGCATGTGGGTAAAATCCAGTCATGGATAAAAATTGCCAATGAGAGTGTAAAGTAGGAGTTCACTTGCAATACAGCAAAGGCAGCACATGGCTACAGGTGTCCTGATGGGCAAAGCAGGAGGAGGGGAAAAGGAAATATGCTGAAGACATCAATTTGTCCAGGTTAATTGAAACCAGAAAAACCTGTGAGGCACTTCAGAGATGAGGTCAAAGTAGTCCGAAGGAGCCTAGAAAGAGCAATAAAAAGATTTGAGGCGCGGAAGAGACTGAAAGATGAAAAGGCTCAGGTGAGAGTGATGGTAAATATGAGGGAACCTGACAGAATGACTTCAGATAATATAGAATATGTCAGCTGAAGTAACACAGAGAATTTCAGCTGAACACGTAATTTCCTTTCATTTAATGCAAAAGAAAAGTGACATCAGATGAAAATGAAAGATGATGGGTATAAACATCCAAAAAAGAAACACTGCTTTTCAGAACAGTGTGCACCTTGACTGCCATAGCTAAACAGGTGGGCTTTTTAATTCTACCTGCGTACAGGGTGATGTCCATAGGTGTGTGACTTCTTTCACAACATGAAGAGAAAATGCTTCATGCATGGAAATGGTTTTCATAAGGTAATGTTAAAAGAGATAATTAATCCGAATTCCAGGAAGAGCTGGCATTTACATGACTAACAGGCCCAGCAGGTACGTCAAGAGAAAAATGCTCTAAAAGCCACCCAGTTTTGAGGTGTGATACAACCAGTAATTGCCTAAGATTAGCAGGAAAAGAAATCCCATGAGCTGTGTACTCCAAATGTACCTGATTCTAGAATATTTTCATTTTATTTTAGCACCAAGCATTTCCAAAAGAAAATACATCAACTGAGTTAATAAGCAGGCTGGGACCTATGTCCTTAGCAAACCTGTGCAGTCAGGTGGAGATGCAGTGCACATGCTACAGGAAGCCAAATAAATTCTCATTTTATAAAGCTTCTCTTAAGACAGTGAAAATACCTGCAAACCTGATGGATGAGACCCCATTGAAAGTGTTCCCTCCAGAACCCCAGAAATTCCGAACAGGCCAACAGACCCAAACCCAGGGGTGCTCTGTTTCCCTCAGGAGAAATGAGAAGCCCAGTGGCCAGAGTGGCAGAGTTGGGTCCCTCAACCCAACCCCACCACGTTCAGCATCTGAGCTGCAAAGGGAGAACACTGCAGTACATTTGACAGAACAGCCAGCAGCCACAACCACAGGGGAGAGCACATCTCCCAGCTGAGTAAATCCTTGCTATCCTGCAAGATTAACTCTGAAACCACTAGGAAAGGTTACACATAAGTGGAAAAGCTGCCAAGCAGTTATATCCCAAAGTAAGAGAAAGTGAAAGTGTCACAGTTTAGACATCTGTTCTTACAATGCTGCTCACCTACCTCATTCAAAATTCCTTTTATTCCCTTTAATAAGTACATTGTTTGTTACCCACCTGGCTCCCATTTGGGAGTGTTTTAAGAGTGACTGCCCCTCAGAGAGCATAACCTGTTGTTTCCCAGGCTGCTGGTTCTGAGCTCAAGCTGGAGTGTTTGTAGTGATGCACTCACACTTGAATGCAGCCCTGGCTACTGCCCACCAAGTCCTGCGGAAGGGTTACATACACATGGCTCTTATTCACGCCTTTGGAAAAGCTGAACAAGCTTTGTCTCCGTGAGCGGATACAGTATCTCATTATGATCTGGAAGCATCGTTCTCAGAGATTCAGCACTGGGATGACAAATCCGTAAACTCCTTTGGGATCTGTTTCTTTGTAAATACACAGACATGACTCATTACATTAATGTAGTTATGTGTGAAAATTCAGGGGGAAAATATAACCCCAAACCACCTTCATAAGAAAATAAACTGCAAAGCCAAACATTACTGCATGCTTTTTTTGTCTGGCTATCAGCAGTTTACAAGTTCCCTCTTGTTGGCCCTTGGGAAACAGCACATCCCGAGACTATGAGTACCAGGCAGTTCAAAGCAATGCCAATGCTCTTCAGTGTGATTTTAAAAAACAAGCTGGCTGAAATTTGTTGGAATTGTCCATTGGCCTAAAGAGTCCATGGATTCCTTCCTGTATGCCGTGCTGTCTGATCCTTGCAGTGCTTTCTAAAAGCTTCCAGGTCTCATCCTGCTCCCCAGCAAGCCTTTGGAGGTTTGATGTTGCAAGGCCTCTGCTAATGGGCTGTGCACTGGTGCTAATGAGGTTCAGAGCACTGACCACAGAGAGGACGGGCCACTTGTTATTTTTCTAATTAATTCAAGAACTAATCGCACAGCAGTATGCTCCAGAAGACAGCCCATCTAACAACCACGCTAAGAAGTCTGCACAAATCTGTCCCCTCTGCATTTGCCTCTGAGTATTTTTTCCTGCTTTTTGCAAGTCATTTGAACAAAAGATGGCAAAAAATCTTGTTCTACCAGCTGCTTGTGTTCTCCCCCATGGCAACTCATCCTGTACATTAGCTCCTTCTGCTGTTTTAAATCATTTGGCATTCCTTTTGGGCCCACCCATCCTGCATACCCTGAGCTTAAATTCTTGACCCCTACTGGGAGATGACATTAGCTCTCCGCTTCACTGCCTCTCCCATCTTACTCAAAGCTTATCTAAACCCACAGTTGCTCATATCTCCGATTTCTCTTTTTCTTTTGGTCGTAACACTCTAATTAGAGCCTTGAAGCATACAGAGATGTGATTTGCATGAAAGGCACTATTCAAAATGAAACTAGCTCCCAACTCATGCAGCTTAGCAGCAACGTTTAAAGGCGATAAGTTATTTAGAGTCCTCACTTCTCGCCATTATTTTTTAAAACACTCAAAGTCCCATTCATCTGCTCTTTTTGAAAGGATTGGAGCTAGTTTCTCTAGTTTTTCTGGGTGGGTAGTATCCTCATAGCTCTGTACCATGTTAAATAAACCCTAGAAGAGTTTCCACATTCCTCTTCAGTGTGTATATATTTACTTGAATGTCTATCACCTGTTTCCCAGCCCACACAGTGGATGTCTATCCTGTATGTTAAAACACAGAAAACAAGACCATTATGATAAACATCTGTGCTCACCACTTTTTTGCTCCTCCGAAGATGCTTGTGTTAAAAAGAAAGACAGAAAAAATCATATCAGAGTGGTAGGTAACTTTAAAGTGAAGTACTAACAGTAAAAATGAAGACATCTTATTACAGTTACCAGCTTTTATTAAATATTAACTAAAATTAAATCTGGAAAGTTTGTAAACACCCTATTTACATACCCAAGTGGTTGTCTTATGTTCAAAACCTCCCCTCAGAAGAAAAGCAGCTCTCGGTGCCATTTGGCACGAAGGGGACATAAGTTACAGAAGACCTGACACAAGGAATTCGTGCTGTGGCTATTCACGGTGCCAATGCCTTCCACGTAACTCTCCATTCGTGGCCTGCTTGGGGAACGGGATGTGTCCCAGGCTCTGGAGAAAAGCCAGAAAAGGGCTATTTATTGGTAGCATATTCAAAGCAACATTTGCAAAACAAATTCAGTACAAACGAAATCTGGCCCAAGCAATATTGACAAATCCTTGTTTGTGCTGTCCATGGAGAGAAAGTCATGTCCTTGCTGGGGCACTCTGGCTGGGCTCTGTGAATGCTCTGCTGCGTGTAAGGATGCTTTCCCCATCCTAAAACTGTGAGAACTCCCGGCACGCTGAATGCATGGCTAATCCCATGGGAAGCTTTCTGCACTGTGCTGTTTCAGCAGCCAGCCAGGGAACAGCGAATCAGTTGTGCAGACCCAAGCGTTTCCCCGTCCCCCTGCCTTTGAACAGGCAAGGATGAAGAACAAACTTCTAATGAATGGACTTCAGTGCACTGAATGTGCCCCTGGCTGGAGTGGTACAGCTCTGCTGGCGTCAGGCAGAAATGCTGCAGAGGAACAACACGACGAGCAAAGAACTCAAGCACCAGAGTTGAATTTGGCCCTATAATTTCAGTCTGAGGCAGTACCAGGCTAAGCTATGCAGCACTACATGCAAAGCTGAATGTTGTTACTCTGAGGATCAGTGTCAGAGGCCAGGTCAAGGCTGAATGCAGTGGAAAGGGGAAAAAGCCAGTAAGGAATCTAGATGGAGAGCTGAGACTGTTACATCTGCCTATAGGGCACAAGTGCTGAGCAGAGAAACTCCTGCTGCCCTGGGAGCCTGTGCCCCTGCTCATCACTACATCCCAACCCCTCCTCCAGCAGCATCAGTAGCAGCCTCTTAGGTTTCCAGGGCTCTGACACAGCCAAAACGAAGAGCAGGGTCCCAGAGCTTGAGCTAGTCCCTTTCCTCCACCCTGCTTCAAGACAGCCCTCCCCTGTGGATATCCATCCACTTCATCTATGTCTAGAGCTGGTCTTGCTCTCTGGGGCTGCATTTATTGTTTTATATAAAAGATGATTTGGAGAAGAGCAAGCCAGAAAATGTGTCAGAGAATGGGAAGAAGTGACTTTGTAACTCCAAATAAGTGCATGCAAACATGGATGACTGCCAGTGATTACTCCCAGAGTTGTGCCTCCTGAACCCACCACATTCCCATCCTGTGATGTTTGTTCTTCTCTCCAGGCTGACTGCAATCATTATCCAACAGATACTGTGGAATTTCACTGTCAACTAGTAAAACTAGGCCCTAGAAATGAGTTTCCTCTATAATTACTTCAGAATACTCAGAGGACCAGATGTTGAGGCATGTGGGATACATCACAGCGTAACAGGATGGTTGTGGTTGGGCACGATCTCTGGGGATCATCTAGTTCAAGCCCCCTGCTGAAACAGGGCTGGCTGCCCAGGTCTGTGTCCGGACTGCACTCCCAAACTCCAGCAGTAGGAAAAATTCCTGAGGTGAGCTGGCTTCTCAGAGGGAAGGAGAGAAATTCTCGGAAGCTTCTATGCCTAGATGGCAAAAGGTGCCTTCATGGCTTCTGTATGATAAAGCAGAAAGGGAAGGGAGACTGGGCTTTAGTCCACTGGGCTTTAAATGGAAATGGGTTTTGGCCACAAAGAAATAGATGGGTACCAGAGAAGGGGGACTGCCCCAAGTTAGAACAATAATAGCCCAAACTCCTATCAGTGCAGTTTGATTCTTGCCTATGGAGCTGAGTTAAGGGCCGTGCTTTAAAAGAAAACAAACCAGTGTTGGGAAGACAGTACAGCTGTTACGGTTAGAGGGAGACGTAGCACTCAGGGAACTGGTCGGTGGGAGAGCCAGGTTCCAGTTTCTTCACTGCATCAGGAGTCCTATGCCATCTTGGGCAAATCCTGCCTGACAGTGTCTCAGTTTCCCCCAGGAACAAGAGGGAGGTAAGAGCTTTTCTCAGGCCCACAGCATTGTACATGCTAGGATGGGATAAACCTTAAGTAGTGAGGTGCTGGGTGCCAGGCAAAAGTCATGGATATTTAGGTAGATAGGCAAAACACTAAGCAGATGCTACCAGATCACCCTTTATGAAGATGTCTCCAGTAGCCTCAGAAAAAAGGTGATTTGAAGACCTCCCTGAAGTGTTTCACCAAATAAATCCCGATTATTTGGACTTTGTGAAGACAAAGTGATTGTTACTCTAACTTCTTAAGGCACATAAGCATTTAAGCTGCCTTAAATCTTTAAGGTAGCACAATGTAAGCATTAGAGCCAACTAAAATCCTTATTAAGTCTTCTAGGTGCTTAAAACATTTAAGCCATTTTTAAATCTTTTTAGAATGACTGCTGATTCCATGGGAAGGATGCAATGTTGAAAGATACTTTGTATGCGATGTTGCCTTAAAGTTCACGCTGTCAGACAAGCCAGTGTCTCATACGCAGCCTTATCAGGAAAGATTTGAAAAATGTCTAGACTTTAATTTCCCTGTGATTTCAGGTTTGGTCCTGGCTTCACAGCAATGCGACAGGGTTTTGAGAACATAATGATTGATCCATCAGCTCATCCTGGATTCTTCCTTATCAGGGCTCTATCACACTGCTCAGTGGTATGTGCTTCAAAGGACAATAGGGGATGTTGAAAATGAGTGAATTTCCCAAACATACGGGGACAATCACAGCTCACAACTAAGCAAATCCTTTTGCTCTGGCTTTTTAGCCGTGACCTTTGGATTGCAATCAACCTTGGAACGCCCAGTCTGAAAAGGCAACATTTTTGGCGTGCCGTGAAAGCAAGGCTTTATAATAGAAACTACTTTTGCAACTTTTATTGTATGACTTGCACTCAAGAGGATGCCATAACAAACTGCTGAGCACAGTGAGTCTCTCTATGAGAAGAGATGCAATCCAGCTAACCCTGTCCTGTGTGCACAGTCAAAGAAACCACTTAATTCCTTGAATAAGGGGCTGCATATGTGGCAAAAGCTGTAAAGGGCTGGGTAATCAGTGGACAGACGGTTTTTCCAACAACTCCAGTGATAATTCTGACCATTTCTGGTTCTTAACCAGTCTTGGTGGGTCATATCACATATACAAGTTATGACTCTAAATGGCTGATAAAGCTATCCTTTTAACTTGATTTTTAGCTGATTTTTGGCTGGCAGTGGCTGGGAAGCAGTCTTCCTCCTTCAGGACCTTAGCTGGTGCTGATATTGTGGCACCCACTGAAGTTGCCCTCCAAAGTCAGCAGAAGAAGACCCACAGCAAGGGCAAGCCAGAGAGACATCGCACCTGAGTGAAGGTCACTGTGCTGGGACATATGGTCTCCTGCTGGAACCCTTTGCATACTGACACTTCAGGACTCTCAGGGGACTATAGTATGATTTGTCTCTCTTCATTTTCAAATAAAATCTGTTACTGAGTGAGTTATCTTGTTAGACCTAGTCACACTTCTTAGTCAATGGGCAGGGATGGGCGCTTTTAGGAAGCCATTCTTGTGACCTGTTTAACACAACTGTCTTAGAAAAAGGCAGAAGTACCTTAAAATAAGCTGATTTCTCTCCTCTGTGAGTCCGGGCAATGTCAGACATAGGCATCCACAGTGCACATTTGAGAAGATGAAACAGTGCATCTTACACCAAGGTACAAACTAAGTGCTTAAAATTGGCCAGACTGGATCTTACCAAGTGTGCTCTGGTGTGTGTACAAAAGTGAATGACATTCTCACCCACCTCTCGAGGTCAGTTTCGAAGTCCCCCTTTATTCCGTAAAATGCCATTGCTATTGAATCATGGGGCCAGTCTAGATTCTCCTCCTTTTCCTTAATTGCAAACTGTTAGTGTGTGCCATAAAAGGTTTATGCAAGCATACCCAAGCGGGTCTGAATGCTTTCCACTTCCCTGCTTTTGCACGTGAGAACTCGCTCACTCCCATTTGCAGATTCTCAGCAGATCCGGGGGTTATGACTGAATGCCTCCGAGCTGGGGGATGCAAATGGATGGCAGTGTTTGGAGTCAGTGACCGCACTCATGCCCACGACAATCATGAGCATGTACAAGCCACAGGGAATTGTTAACATTGAGACTGATTTGGCCATAACAAAAGTCTCAACTGGTTTTTGTTATAAAGTGCCTCATTAGTCTGATATTTTTTGTGACATCCCATTGGCAGTAGATTTGAATAGAGAGTTTTTTCCTGTCTCACACATGGGCAATAGGCACAAATTCCCATGTCAGCCAAAATCAGGCCTGCTCTCCGCACCACAGATGTGTAATCTGTGGAACACATTGCCCAGGGAGGTTGTGAAGTCTCCCTCACTGGAGATATTCAAGAACTGTCTGGACACAATCCTGTGCCGTGTGCTCTGGGATGACCCTGACTGAGCAGTGTGAGCTTGGAGTAGATGACCCCCTGTGGTCCCTTCCAACCCGACCCACTCTGTGATTCTGTGACTGTGTATCTGAAGGACTGAGTCTGCAAGATGCTGAACATCCCCTGCTGACGAGAGGAGCCAGGTAGTTATTTGCCTCAGCCTCTGGGATAATCTAGCCCAAAAAGGGAATGGAAAGTTCAGGAGCTTATTTAAGAGCTCTGTGCCCAAACTTAGCTCGTGCAAAAGGAATCTGCGGGCTGAGCGAGCGCAGCCTGCTGCACAGCTCTCTCTCCTCGTTACCCGCTGGGGTGAGTTGAGGAGTATCGCAGCCCAAGCAGCTACTGCACCTGATGGAACCGAAACAAAATTGCCGCGCACAGAGTAGCATCTGCTGGCTTGTGTAAATGTGCAATGTGCTTGGGTATGCAGACCAGCTCATGGACAGGAGGACTACTAATCCAACATGGAGCACAAGGAGCAAAGGGAAGAGGGCTGGCTGCGCTCCTGCTCATGCAGCCCAGGGTGAGGCTAATCTCCTCTGCTGCCATAAGGTGCAGCTGGCTCATGGTCACCTTGTTGGCCACTAGGACAGCCAGATCCTTCTTTTCAGAGCTGCCTTCCAGCTGGCTGCTCCGAGCCTCCACTGGTGCACAGGGTTATTCCCCCCAGGGGCAGGGCTTTGCCTTTCCCCTGCTTGACTTCATAACGCTCCTGTTGGATCACTTCTCCAGCCTCCTTACATGACTCAGTACCACTGGTGACCTCACTGATGAGGCAATCTGTCCTGTTAGGTCATGTTCCTGAATCGAAACCTCACAAACTCTTCCAGCTGGACTCTGAACCACTGCCCACCAATCTGGCAATACAATCAACTTTCTATTCACCTTATATCCAAATCACAATAATTAGGGCATGTCCTATCAAGCACTTTACATACAAAGCCACCATGGTCAGGAATTGAAAATGTATCTGCTTTTCCTTTTGAATGCAGCTATGCCTGTTTGAAAGAGTGTCATCCCTTTTCTCCACTGCTATCTAGATGTGCAAAATGATTCAAATTGCTGATCCCATGAGAAACAGCAAATGTCATCACAAACATCACAAGAACAATCAATTTGCCTCTCACTAGCAAGGAGGAATACTTCTCACTAGTGAGGAGGAATAAATTTTATTCAACGAATTACAGATCAAAGGCTCTAAACCAATCCTCAGTATCACCTCACTTATTACTTGGCCAGAGGAAAGAAAATATTCCTGATACACCGAGACATCTCTGTTTATCTGAATGATCTAAAAGAGAGATTTGTAGTTGTTCCAATTAGATTCATAAAGAATATACTGCATGCTTGGCTATCTCCAAGATGAAAACCATGTGCAATGCACTGTTGTTAAATTGCTGATCACCTGCAGAGACAACGACCTCGATTCTGTAGCACCCTTTTAATAGCTAAGGGAAGAGATCCTCTGCAATTGCAGTCAAGAGTTCATTCTGTTTGCTAAGCCATTACGGTCATTATTCTAATTACCTATCGAGTCCTATTCTTGTGTGTGGTGCTGCACAAAGACAAAGGGAATATTGTTTTTGTCGCTCAAAGTTTGCACTCTTAATCAAAAAAGAAGAGCATTCAGGCACCTAACAAATTGAGTGAGTTAGGGAGGGGAAGGAATTACCCTATGAATTAGCCAGGAAATATTTGTGGGGAAAATTTGTCTGCGTGAAAACCTGATGTATTCCTGTCAATCCCCAGCCCTATATTCTTACAAAGTGAAGTGTGGGAAGGATGAGTGTCTAATAGCCTGCTTCACAGGCATTAGTTCCTCTGGAATATGGTGACTGATTTGCTTGACATTTCCTCTGGCGTCAGTGGTATTAGAACCATCAGGCAATTTCTGGGAAACTAATTTGTTCCTTTCTACTATATGTTGATAAGGAATAAAGAGATGTTAAGTGCTCAAATATCTCAAAAATCCAGTATGATTTGGATGCAAATCTCAGGAATCTTTTCTTTAGAATAATGTAAGAATTTATACAATTCCCTTTTCTATTTCATTAACAAAGTTTCCTGCTGGCAGTATCCAAAATAAATCGGAGGTCTGGCAAAACATATAGATATGACTGCAGAAAAAATTATTTTGTTAATTTAATAAATAATATGGCTCTATATGGAAACCTTGTCAGAATGTAATTATATATCCAAGCAAATGTATTGCTACATGCTTCTTAGTAAGACTGTTGCAGAGCAAAGCCATGAACTTAAAAGGAACAGAGAGGCTTCAGATGCCCAAAATATTCTACAGTCTGTGTAGATGAAATTCCCAGTGCTAGCCTGATCGGTCTAGGAGGGCATTGTATCCCTCTTATTTATCAAAAGTAGCTATTTGGGAATTTTTTTTACTCTTTTTTGGATAGTGGCTGATATTATGATGGTCCCCACTGATAAATCAGGTTCTCTAGACAGGAGTCCCTTGGCTTGTTTTCAAACAAGTTTGTACTGTATTAGATGGCTTGGCCCAAGAGACTGGCCTATTTACTTTTGTCTATATTCCTAGCCTTTCTGTTCCTGTTTTTGTCACCTACTTAGCACTTCAGAGACAATACTGCTCCCATGATTACCATGGCTACTTAGTGATGCTGGGCTTGGCTTTTTTCAGTGTTTCTGCTGCACTGGACAGTGACTATTTGCAGCAAGAGCCATTTGAGAGCCCACGGCAGGACAGCCCCTGTCCTAATCTGCTGCAGTCAGCACAAAAGCTGAGATGGAGGATCACAATGAAGAAATAGCTGTGTTTTTATTGTTATGTCCCTTCCCTTTTTCTTCTTCCCCCACCTATTGCTACTCACTTAGTGATGCTGGGCTTGGCTTTTTTCAGTGTTTCTGCTGCACTGGACAGTGACTATTTGCAGCAAGAGCCATTTGAGAGCCCACGGCAGGACAGCCCCTGTCCTAATCTGCTGCAGTCAGCACAAAAGCTGAGATGGAGGATCACAATGAAGAAATAGCTGTGTTTTTATTGTTATGTCCCTTCCCTTTTTCTTCTTCCCCCACCTATTGCTACTCCCCACACACCTGGGTCTTGGGAACAGGGTTAATATTTCCTGTTGTTTTATCCAAGATGCAGATTAGACACACACAGGCACCAGAGTCTTCCCATACAGGAGCCAATTGGGCTAATTAGCTGATGTGTAAATGAGCTGAATGGCTTTCAAGGTCACCTCATATCTGAGAATTGCTTTTGTGCTACATAAAGCTCAAACGCCCCAGCAGACTCCCTTGCTCTACCCCTATTTTCTGCAATTTTTGTTACTTGGCGAACCCAACTCCCTTGTTACCCCAGATCATGGACAGTTGAATTCACTCATTCTTAAGTTCAATGAAATGAAAGATTTGGACCCAGAGTCCCGGGGTATCACCACAACGCACGTAACAGGGGTGACGAGCACATTGCCTGCTCTACTGTTTGCTGCAGGTTGAAGATCAGTGCTCCCTGTGGCTGTGATCAGCTCCTTCTGGAAGCTCAGACAAGACTTCAGGTCTTTCAGCTTTTAAAAGCTACTTGTTATTTACCAGTGCAGGCATTTAACAGCATGCAGCTTCCTAAAACATATTTTTTTTTCCCTCCTCTTGATTAGTTTAAGAAGAGGAAATACCCTTATAAGAATAAAGTAGTGAGAAAAGACTGAGCCCCAGGTGTACTCTTATCTCAGACTCAGACTTTGCATACACTTATGGTGGTGCAACCTACTGCACTCAAAGGAGAGTGCTGTCTCAGAGTGGCACAACCTGGAGGATGTTTAAAGGCATGCACTGAGTGCTAACAAAATCAGCAGTTTAGTGATGATGGTTCTGCTAATATGTTTATGCAAATCTTGCTTTGATTCTCCCAAGGCAGGGGTAAATGCACGCAAGCAATGTTCATGATGAGTTACAGAAGGTGTCGATGACTGAGCTCTTATTTTACTGACAGCGCTGCCTGCGTAGGCAGCCACAAAGCTCAACTCTCTTTCTAGGGAAGGCCAAAGGGCTGGGATCCACACTTGTGTTTAGGTTCTTACAGCCCACGTAGGTGCTGGCAGCCAGACCCTCCCCACCTAACACCAGGCATGCTGTAAACGTTCATGTGCTTAGTCACCCAAATCAGTGATAAAAAATCAGTGCTTTCAGAGGTGATTCAAACTCAAGTCGGCTCTCAGAGCCACAGCTCCATGCAGGAAACCCACTGCCAACAGGCTCCCAGCTGAGCTGCCACAGGCACCCGAGGGCAGCAAATGCAGCTTTGGTGCTTCACAAGACTGCAAAGGAAGGTAACAAGTATGGTCCATAAACAAGCCTGGAGAGGGACTTTGTGTGAGACATTGAAGAGCATTTCTGTTATAGCAGCAGAAACGTGAAAAAAGATGGTGCTTTACCCTCCAGGAGTGGGGAATAGAGACACTGGTGTAACCGTTCTATGATTTCCAACCCAAATCTGGGAGCTGGACAGTTGTTGAACCTTCATTTCTGCCTTTCAGACTATTCCATTGTAATGTTTGAGTGTCTTCCCAAGGATGCTGGGGATTTTTATGCTGTGAAGAAGTTTATGCCCATTTCTTAAAAGAGCACTGGCTCCCATGCACTGGGTGTTCAGTTTTCCTTTCTTCAAACCACTTAGCATGGAGAGGAGGTAAAAAACACAAAAAGAATTACCTGTAGGTAATGCAAAGGAATACCTGCAAGGCTTAACCCTCGATAGAGTGTGTTTGTCCAATATCTACAGTTTAATTAACTTATTTCTAGAACTGTGCTATCCTGTTTTAGAGTAGACCAAAGCAAACGTTTATTTGCAGCTGCCTGCAATGAGGTTACAAGTAAACTAATGATATAATATTTTCTCTTGGAATTTATTCTATGAACATGACTCATACTGGACAGCTAAATGCCATCAGTGTTGTGTCAGCTTTTACTGACTAAAGTGTTTTTCCATATGTGATAGTGGACTGTTCTTATTAATGGCTGAGCTGTAAAATCTTGCTCTCCCTCTTATTTATGATACTGGAAAAAATCCAGGGTAGCACAGTACATATGTAAGTCATTACTCTCCCTCTAAGCTCCCCCCCCCAGTATGGAATGTTACTGTATTTTAATATATTACAGAAATAAACAAATGTTTTACATGTGGGGGATGAGTATAAATCAGAGATGACTCAAAGGACAAAGGGGTTTAAGAGAGTTTGCTGTGCCTTAAAATCTCTGGAGCCCAAGGGGTATTGTGAAGGGGTGTGGCTGTGGTGCTGCACTCTACTTCCCCTCACTGGTTTGGCCATGTCCAGTTCTACATAGTGCCAGGCTTAGAGTCCAAGCAAGTTTTCAGGACTGGTCTTTAAAGGGCTCAGGATATCTGATGGTATCATGTGGTCTGTGTTCCTTACTGCTGCATCTCGAAGCCCGATGTGGGGAGCCTTTCCTTCCAGCCAACAGCTGCTACAGCTCCTCCTCAGAGTGTGCCCATCCTTGAAGCCCCCTGAGGGCCACATGCAGACCCTGAGTACTCCTGTCTCAACCTCAGTGTCTTCAGCTGGCCACTGTTGTGGTGCCCACATTTCTTCTCACTGAGACAAGTAAAGCATGGTGGAGGCTAAATACAGAGACACTCCTGAGAACATGGACCTCTTGTGTGCCTATAAATTTTAGCTCTCTTCCCTTCTGGCCCCCCATATTTCACATCTCCCTTTCCATTAGTGGCCCAGTTTGCAGAGTAGAACTATAGAGATTTCTTTTCCTGAGGAGTTGCAACTTGAATGCCCTCACTCTGAGCTGTCCCTTGGCTGTCAGCTCCCACCACCGGCAGTGTCACCACCAAGAGGGCTGGAGTCTCTTGGAGAGCTCTTTTAGCCCCACCAGATGCAGGACCATGGCCTGTGCATCAGCGGGTGCCATCTGTACTGGCGGGACGAAGGGGCTGCTGAAAACTGATGGCACACAGAGTTTCCATCCTTCCACCTAGACTCTTTCACCTAGCCTCCCTCTACCTATGGGCAATCCCAAGGCTGTTCCCTGGGCTCATCAGCCTAGCTGTAGGCACTGAATCCATGCCTAAACATGCCGTGTGGGTAAGGGAGCTGCCTAACTTGGCCATCAGAGATAGCTCGTAGATGGCCACTCAAGCGCTGGGTATCACATCTCGCCTCCATGAGCTGCCCAAGCGCCTCTTTGAAATCAGGCCTTGATTTTGCCATGCCAAACTCCTCAGCTCAAGCATTTATGCTTGGATCAATTTTATGTTATACAGGGAGGGAGGAAAAGAAATCTTCCTCCTACAAGAGCATTTTCTTCCCTCTGGATCAATGCATGTGACTGCATTTGACATCAGTGGGAGCTCTGTCAGAGATCAAGAGCAGTAAATGGCCTAATGGAAAGAATAATAATGCTATCATGTGTACACACCACTTCTCATCCATCTTGTGGGTTTAAAGATCTTCCTCTTGGTGAGCTCACTGGTCATAATGCTCACCCTCAGCTAATTCATACATTTTAATTATCTTTTCAAAGACGCTATCAAAAATCAGGAGGAAAATGGAAAAGCACAGAATATGCAGATTACAAGCTGAAATGAGGTGCTCTAAAGGTTGAGTCTTCCTTTCTTAGAAATATAATAGGCAATATAATATTAAAAAACCCAGTAACTTTTATTAGAAGCTTCTTTATTTAAAAACTATGATCCTGAGATTTAATTTCATCCAGCTGTAATGTAATACTTTATTGACCTCAAGTTGGTTTACACAGGTTTTTTTTCTACCTCTTAATTATAAGAGGCACATCTTTATAAGCCACTGGATTATTTGCTAATGCAACACTTTCATTGTATTTCAAGTGGGAAGAAAATCTATTTGTTGTGGGATTTTATTTTCCATAGTGGTTTTTTTTCCCTGGATGTTGCATCTTTGTGGGTACCTTTCATCTAATACAATATTAGCCTTCATGATGGGGCTGACTGCTTCCTTGATATTCACTTGAAGCTGGATAATAAAGTAGGGAAGTATAAGAGAAAGACAATAGAAATAGAAAATCTGCATTGTGGCCGTTAATTTTCCAGCAGCAGCATCACTATGTCCCCCCAAAACTGCTTCCCTGTTTGAGATTTCATCCTTGTTTCGATGTGTTGTGGCTCAATGGACACTTGAAATAATTATTGTTATTTTTTCTTTTTGCTTGAATAGCAAAAATATTCTGGCACTCTCACAGATTCAGTGGCCTCATTCACTTACAGTTCACACAGAAGGGATGCAAGGAAAGCTAAATTATTTTCCATATTTATTTTGGCTTACAGCAAAATAGAAAACATCATCTTGCTACTGTAAGTGGTCATTAAGAAGAAATTATGAGTTTCTTGATGGCACAATTAATAAATTCTTTAAAAACAGGATGTGTGTGAGAGGGTAAAAAATTGTAATGGACTAATTTTCAAGGAATATTCTGTCTATGGCAGGTATCATCATATACTCAGATTGTGGAAGACTACCTGCATAATGAATAAAATCATAGCCTGTATTGAGGAATGACAATAAAACATTTGTGTCTTGTTTCAAAATATACTAAAGAGATAAAATTAAACTTGTGCTTCCCCTCCCTCAGCTGAGTCACCTCAGTCTTCAATGGGGAAACAGAAGCACTTCTGTACATGACACAATAAAACACAGAAACGGAGACTATTGATAGAAAATGATTTTAGGGTAATTGCTGTTTGCGTTCAGTCTGCTCCTTGGAGATGAATGAGTTGTTATTAACCATATGCTCAAATCTGTGATGAGTAAACCTGCCTTGTTTGTCTGGATGGAGAGATGAGACTCAGAGAATGTGAAGGGTTACAAGGAAGAAAGAGACATTCTTACATGAAGCCTGCACCGGTGTCCTGTAGTCCTTAAATAGAAGGGATAACTTCTTCTGGGGTAGGGAGGGTTTAATGTAGAAATTCTGAAATTTTCAGAGTAGGCAATTGGAGTTTAATCCATGTTATGAAACAGCACACCAGAAGATGCTGTTCCACCAGAACAGTTGGGAAGAACTTGGCTTGTCCAGCAAAGTCTCAGGACAAAGGAAAACATATGAACACGTTCAATATTTTCTCCACCAACAACACAGAGCAAAAAGCAGAAATGCCTTGTGAGCAGCTGCCTGCTGTGGTGGGGGGATGTGTGGCTCCAGTAGATTCTTCAGTAGGGGCCAGATAAGTTGCATGTCAGGTAGGAGGCACCACTCCTTGGTAGTTTGGAATTATTCAGAAAACGGGAAGAATTATCAAGATCATATGCCATTTTAACTCCTTTGAGCTCCCATTAATGAGCAAAACCAGCTCATTTCCAGTTTCCAGAGCATTCCTTGTGTCAGGCTCTGAAGCAATTTCTTTTGCAGAGGTCAGGGCTGAATCTCACAGAGGTTAAGTGCCTTTCCCAGGGCTGGAGTGCGACAGCAATAAGAGCTGTGGGGACTGATGACGAAGATAGGTCATGTAGCAAAACAATTGCAAGTCAGGAAAGGAATCTGGGCCATGGGGATGTTCAGACCCCCGCGCAGCCAGACGTACGCTAACCGTGGTGGGAATAAGAAAGAGGACATTGTTCCTTCAAACATCTTGGGACTGA
Source organism: Vireo altiloquus (assembly GCA_013396875.1). NCBI lineage: Eukaryota > Metazoa > Chordata > Aves > Passeriformes > Vireonidae > Vireo > Vireo altiloquus. The sequence continues at coordinate 1,030,902 of VZRF01008712.1, forward strand.
ATGTTTATCAACATGGAATCATCTTCAGATTTTTTCAAAACATGCCTCAGCCCAAGACTTTCCCGGATATCAGTGAAGGAGTTAATAAAAAGCAGTGAAGACTAAAGAGTCTTTAGTAGACTTGAACTCTTTTATTTCAGAGTTACAGGATAGATGTCTAAAAATCACAATAATTTGAAAAAAGTAATGGATTCCATCTTTTCTGGAAAATAAAATCATATAACAAAAAATCAAAAAATCTCAGAAAATATCCACCAGAAGATATCGCTATCCAGACTCCTCTAGGAAAGTATGAAAAAAGATAAGATCAAAGGTAGATGCACCAACTGCCTTGAACCATGTTTATACATAACATCTTCCATGTGTTCTGCTTTTGAAAGTAGATTAGCATTGGAAATGATTCAAAAACTTCTTCAACATGAGCAATGCAGCTTTAGGAATATCAACATGAGGATGAGAAAATGCACAGAAAGAGGTTCAGATGTGGATTAAGGGCTGTAAGGGAAGCTGTTGTAAAGCCCTTGCAAGTTAAAGATATTGGGGAAGATGTCCAGACATCTGGACACAGGGTGTTGCTTGTGTCACACGAGAACCTCAGCTATGAATAGAGCAAACCAACAAGGGCAGACCAAGGAGAAGGAGAATTATGCTGAGCTTTTGGCAAAGAGAAATGGAAAGAATCTTAATCTAAAATCTCTTATTCATTTTATATTATATTTTGGGTGTGAGAGAGGGACAAAATATGCATTTGACTGAGCTTTTAGTACACTTTTTCCTTTTTTGTTCCTCTCACGTCACAAGAATGATCTTATTTAACGAGCTAAGATAAGCCTGGGAAATGAGGGTACTTACCTTCTGTGTGGAGCCCAGACGTACAGATGCAAGCAAAGGGAAACTGCCAGCAGCTCCTTGAGGACAGGATTCACCAGAGTTTTTGAAATTCCACATGTGTCACAGTGGTTCATCAGTGGCCTGATATTACTAGAAGATTTTAGTGTCCTAGGTTATGCACAGGGAGTGTGTAAGAGCCTCTCTGCTGATCTCATGCACACAGTTTGGGCTTCTTTGTTTTGTAGGAAAGAGAAGGAGGTGACAGAGGAAGAAGTCAGCTTGCATGAGGCCAAGAATTCCCCAGCTGTTTTTGACCAGCAAAGTTGTCTTTGCTCCATTTGAGAAGGCTGAAGGGAACGTGTCCCTGTGCAGAACAGATCCTAAGGAATGATAAATATGTTGGCATTCAAAATACACTTGAAATACAACATGCCAGACCTACTGTTCAAAGAAGTTACAGGTCCTGCCTCAGCCCACCCCATGAGTACATGCTTTGCTTTGAGTCCCACTGAAATCAATGCCCCTTTGAAGTGTACTTTCCAACACTTTCAAGAAGGACAAGGGAGATATCAAAAGGTTAACCTAAAGTAATGGCACTATGAGCTATATAAATTTTAAGCTTGGATCTAAGTCTTTCCATCTGCAGCTGTATATAACAAATTTCTTTTGATGCCTGCAACTTTCTTGAAGCACACCAACATTTGGAAATTGCTCCTCCTGATTTATTGCTTGAGTGAATTTCTCTTGCAGAAACAGAAGGCACAAAGGAGCCTCTGCAGATCTGGCCAGTCTGAGGACCCGTCTGGCTGAACTTCTGCTGCTGTCAGTGCTGGGAGAGTTGCCAGTGATGGGCAGGTGGGAAGACACCCTGGTGAAAACAGGATTACTTGGACTGCTGGAGAGTAGGTGTATAATGCTGAAAAGCTTCAGGGGAAAGAAAACTGCAGCCTGGCTCCAGCGTGGGAATGCCTCACCCTGCTGTGCCCTCAGCTGTATGGTCTGGCACCTTATGTGAGTGACTGGGCAGCAGGCTCCAGCACGTTCCACTGACACTGCCCTGTCTGCCCATGGGGTCATGTAACATTGGGTCAAAATCATCCCTATCATTTCCTTTCACGTGTCCCTGCAAAGCTCATACTTCACATTCTGCCGCTCCCAGATCTCCTCCAGAGCTCTGAGTTTCTAGGTTTCTCATCCCCTTAACATCTGCCTTTCATCTTGTTTTTCCCTAGATGTATTATGTTTCATTTTCTCAGTGAATGTTACTTTGTTATTTTTCAGATGGTATGTTAAGACTCCATCTATCCCCACTGGTGTTTGCAACAGTAATGTCTGGGAATCTTAACAAACCAGAGTATGAAACACAACCACTTGGGTTTGTAAGAACCTCTGAGCTAAGGAAAGGGGAAAGCAAACAACTCTGCCCACAGAGCCAAAGATGGGTTCAGACTCTGGTGGCACGGAGAGCATTTGAGCTTACACTTGACCTGCAAAGATAAAGTTTTTCATCTGTTTCAAAAGAAAACATCAATCACAGTACTGTCTCCAGCCCTGATGATTTGTACAAATGTGTGTCAGTAGAGATGAAAAGCAATATGGATAGAAGAAAAGGCATCCCTTTATGAGAAGGGCAATGGGTATTTCAGAGGCTGCTTTTGCTTTTAATCTGTGGGTTTTAGAAATGAATGCACTTTAGTTGATGTAACAAAGGATGACTTCTGCTGAGTGGGCAAGTTTGGTGGTGTGCAGAGGAGCTGAGTGAGGAACAAGCCCTGCCCAAAGGAGGTAGATGTTCAACGTGACATTGCTCTGGGCATCCATAGCTGACCTTTAAACCAAACATGGTCCCTGGGCTCTCTCTGAGGCCACAAGAATTTTTCTAACATGTACTGGGATTTGGTGAGGGTGCTTGGAAATTGGCTTGGGTATATTTACAGGGACAGGTTCAAACTGCTTCATAGTTACCTTGTCTGGCCTCACTTCAAGGTGTTGATTACTAAGGCAGCCTGGGTCTGCCATTCCCTCTGCATGGGAATCTTCTTTCCCCCTTGGAGAGGACCATTTTCCCCAACTCCATTTCAGGGTGCATCTTCATGTCCTGACTATCCCCTTAACCATTTTAAACACTGGGTAAACCCAGTGGGTTTTAAAACAGCAGTGGTGTATCTCTTTTAAAATTACTTCTTCCCTTCTCTCTTCACCTTTCCCATCTCTTTGCTGGCTTCAGGGTGAATGGTCAAGGGCAAACCCAATTTCACACTCTTGGTATTATGTACAGTAGGCTGGAGAGCAACAGATTCCTGAAGCAAGTCTCAGTATGGAAGTTCTCATGGGAAAGGAAGGGAGAATGCAACTATAGCAAAAACAAAAGCTAGGATGAATGAAAAATGAAACACTGGAGGTGATTTCCTTATGGCAGGTGAGTACTTGTTTAGTTTAGGACAAAAGGAGTTATTAGCTAGTGTGTTCTAGCCACTACCTCTTAACATTAATATTAAAGAACACACTTAATTTTATTTTATATTTATATAAATATTTTATATTTCTATTAAATTTATATTATCACATATTTAAAGGTACAGCTCAGACTGAAATGAAGGCTAAAGAGGACATAACTTTGCTCTAGCTGGCTAATCTGTGCTAAAATAGTTTCCCTTGTCTAGATTAAGGTCACAGGTCCATGACTGCAAGCAGTTGTGGTAGCTGATTGGGTTTCCCTCATCAGCTGACCTGCAGTACTGGTTGCGTACCTACTCTGAACTCATCACGACATCAAATTCACATAATTTCCCAAAGGGGACCCTTGTGCAAAATCTGAGTCACAGTTTAAGTTAAAATGTACATGACAAGTAGTTGCTGTGGCCTTGGTTGGCATTTCCAGCAGAGGATCTGCCTAATTTTTGTGCCACAAGTACGTCTCTTGATGCCATGACGTCTGGGTTTTGGATCACTCATCAGTCCTTTGATCCTTTAAGAGTCACAGAATCTACGTGAGGCACTGCTGATAGGCAGTCTGAATAAAGCCCCTTTCTCTGTCTAATCTGACTGGGCTGATGTAATGAACGATACGAGCCAGCATCTTCACGAGATAGGAATCTAGGAGCGGCTTATGTGGCTAAGCCTTATACCAGACACTGCCTGGTAATGCCGACTGGATGGGGGAATTAACTAGAGGAACAGTCAAGGCTCTTTGATTAAGGGATTGCATCAACTGTTATAAGATATATTTGCAATAAAGATCTGTGGTTCCTGCTAGTAGGTCGGTATCAGCTGTGGCTAAGAACACTATCTTGCCATCTGCTCTTGGCAAGAATTGTACAATCTTTTCTTTCAAGCCGCAGATATTATTACACTTAGTCAGCCTTTGTCAGCTCAGGACTTGACCATTATAATGCTCCCTGCACGATGCTGCTCGCTGCGACCATCTGGAAAAAGAAGCTAGATCAGTATACAGCTGCTTGCTTATTCAGTAGCATTTCATACCACAAATGTCTTACACATCTGCCTTGTTGTCTGCCCCAGCTATTCATTCGAGGGTGTGGTGGGAGGTGCTGCTTTGAATCTATACAATGCTGTGCATGCAGACAGAACTATGCTAAAGGAACACTAGCCTGCAAAGGGAGGCAAATTTTCTAGTTTTGAAGCTTTGCAAGAAGCCTCTGGACTTCATTAAATATAGAGTAAAGGAATATTTACACCTCCTGTCTCAGGCTACATGAACACAACCTGTCCCCACCAACTAAATTTCTAACCTATTCCTCTGAATTGCCCTCAGGTCAGATAGCTGTGATAACCTCCAATCACTGTGACGAGTGGTGCAGAAAGGATGGTGCCCACCAAGTGAACAGATGTTCTGTGTTTTGTTTCTTGTCATTATCCAATGCATGGCCCACTGCCCCACTGACCACACATTATCCAAGCATTTCTCAGAGGCAGATTTGATCCTTTCCTCATGATCCCCTCTGTGTCATTCATTACTGCGATGCGGTTATTAATCAATTTATTCTCACAGACTAATTTGCGGGGGAGATGGTGGTTATGTCTTCAGCTTGCCTGACTGTGGCTGTTAAATTCTCCTGGGGTCTCACCTGCTTTGAGCGTGTTTCACACTTTCAAAGCTCTCACATACCAAACCTTTTTGCTGCTGGTGGCCAGTGTGACTCTCAGAGCACAAGCTGAGGGCAGGGTGCCCGTGTCTCCTGGTTTTTTGACATTCCCTTGCCTGGTGTCCAGGCTGCCTGGAGAAGGACGTGACCACATCAGTGGCAGAGGAGACAAGCACTGGCACAAATACGGGAGGTCATGGTGAAAGCATCTGAGAACTAGGAGCCTTGCAAGGAGAGCAAGGGAAAGAGGAACAAAGACTGATAACTGAAGTAAGGCCACTGGCTTTGCCCCCTGTCGTGCTGCAGAGACTGCACCAAGGACTAGGAGAGGAGCCCAGGTGAAGGATAAACAGCTCAAAGGTTGGAAAATAGTTAGGGTCATAATGGTTAAGAGACCAGGAGAAGGAGGCATGGATGAGAAAAGAAACAGCAGAGGATGGGAGAGGCTGGAGCATGTTCTCCACCGTGGTCCTGGACAAAAGCCACCCTGGCACTTCTCTGTTGGCAAGAAACAGCCTTGAAACTCACCCACAAACTGTGCTATCATCCTCATCTTCTCACTGGTCCAAAGATTGGACGGCAACCTATCGCTACTATCAATTACTCCCACAGAATAAATGTCTGAGTCACTTCAAGTCCCGGAGGACCAATCTACCACAGACCACATCTAACCTGCCGGCTTTTTAAGGCAGGTCTTACCTGTGGAGGCAAAGCAGAAGTTAAAACTCAATTCACAGTAGAAAATCTTTGAAGCTGCTATCATGCCATGTGCTGTATTTTCCCGGGTAGTGTCCATGTAAGTTGTAGCAGCAATGAACGTGCAGCTCCTCTGTACATAGCTACAAGTACATGAGGACACCACACAGTCTATTTGCACAGCCTGTTAGCTGCATAACTGGTCTTTTGTACACAAAATCTCTGATTCAGCAAGTTCTTTAATCATGTGTCCCACTTTAAGCACGACTCTGAAAATCGGGTCTTATGTCACGTACCTCTGAAAAATCAATTTTTGTCACAATTTGTGGCTTTTTCTGTCATCTGAGCTCTCTTGCTGGATTTGTCTGGAATTCGGTGCCTGAAGCAGAACATCAAGGAAACATACAAGTTCTTATAAATGATTATGTTTGTCAAACAGTTATCTTTCTATGGCTTAAAGTGACACTATTGCTGTTTTCAATTTTTTTTTGCATTATTACCTCACAAGAAAGGACTACCCCTGTAAAGTATAAAAATCTGCTCCAGAAACAACCCATGGTTTGAGAGTTTTCTCCTCTTTTGGTTAATGAGAATTAAACAGCGCATCAGAAAAAGCCATATTTGACATCATCTATTTACTCCTATGCCTTCCCTTAAGCTCCATAAATTGTATGGGCATACCATTCAGCTTCACAAGTTTGTTTCCAAATCACAAACACCCTAAATTGGCATGATCCCACGAAGCCTACCATGCATTGCATCCAAACACATGGCAAGCAATTTGTCCAAATAACAATTTTATATCTAGTTCATGTGCACAGATCAAGATTAGTGATTCAGTGGTGCCTGCTGAAAAAATGGGAAAAATGACCTGTTTTATCAAAATCTAGAAGTTTTCCTATGCATTTACAGACAATATTTTTTGGCTGGAATTATCTAAACTCCATCTTGCCCTCCTACTCCAAGTAACGTGCATGACAGACTTCACTGCTGGCTCCCACACGGATGATTGATTGTGTTTGGATATCAGAGAGTGTCTTCCTGGGTCTCAGGAAGTTTGTGAAGGCAGACAGCACGTGGCTCCCCTGGTGACTCGCAGAGGATGTATATGCCAGTTGTGAAGGAAAGAAACCATGACCTCTCTTTTTGTCTTCAGAAATTTTACAGATCTGTCCACAGAAAGGCAATTTGGGAATCAAATAACCTTTGTGTTTTCTAGGTTGCAGTTTGAATAGATAGAGAAGGAGGAAACCACTGTCAATAAAGCAAAGCTAAAAATAGGAAGACCAAAAGCCTCAGCAGGGCTCTGGAAAAATCCTTAAGGTGGAAGTAAGAGTTATTTATAAGGTTGGGAGTTGAGAGGGGAGAAAGAGGTCAGTAGAAGACATTACATTACTTACATAGTTTGGGTTCCAGAAATTACTTTCTGGTGCACACAGCATCATTAGGAGGTGTTTCTGCTCAAGTCCTGGGTCGTAGATACTTTTTGTGTCACCTCATTATGCTATGCCAGGAAGCAGGTTTCTGGGCATTCCTAGAATGTAAGAGGGACAGGACTCATGAGCTGCAACTCCAATTTAGGGAGAAGAGATTCTTACTTGCAAAAGCACTTTTGTGCTTTGCAAAAGCACTTTTTGGAGGCTGAAAGCAGGTCAAGCTGCCTCCACAGGCATGGTCCTAACTGGTAGGTAGTTTGACAGAATTATAGACAGATGCAAGCCTGGGGTGGAGTCATCTTCTCCAAATTGAGCAGCAAAGGACTGAGTTTTCTAAGTTTGTTACGTAGCATGCATCCAGTCATCTCCACAATGGAAGGTGAGCTTTGAGGATTGGTACTGACTTAGGCCATGTAGCATTAAGCAAATGGTTCAGTACAACAGGATGCGATGTTGGAAACTTGACATTTACACGAGACACATTGGTCTCATTCTAGTTTCATCCCATTATGTGTCCCTAGGGAACACCTTTGCACTGAGTTTTATCAGCAAGAGATCCAGCTGGTGCCTCTGAGACTACTCAGTGATGTGAACCCTAGCACAGAAAGTGGAAGTGCCTAGGGGACGCATTTCAGAAACACTCTCCCAGTGCAAATTCTGTTGTAGACATATCCTTAGATTAATAATTTTTATACACCTGAAATAGTTACCATGACACCTATCCCTCAGTCTGAGTAGCCCACTGAAAATGTGAGGTCTGAGACAAAACCAAGAAGACTGACCTCATTTACACTTCTAAAATTTGAAAAATGTATAGGTTTTCCCTCACATTTTCAAAGAAAATAAATGGAATATTTCTTTCACAAGAGATCACACACTTTTTTCCCCTATATTTACTCTTAAAGGTAATAAAATATTTGGCTATTGACCATCACGAACAAATTCTGCATTATAACAACTGTTACAATTTTATTTTATGAGAAGTCTTCGGCAAGCTAAATAACAGATGGATATTTCAGCCTAATGTAATGTAATAGAATATAAATGACCAGTAAGTGTGTATTTAAATATCTCCTCTTGGGCATATTTTTAATTGGCTATTTACATTAATTCTGAGTTAAATTGCTATTGAATTTCACGAGGAATTTAATCTAGTTTGCCATGTATGAGAAAGAAAGACATCAGTTATGCAGGAGGTGTGCCCTGGTGGCTCGAGCACACCTCCTTGGCTGTGGAAGGACACCATGGAAAAGTTTCCTGTACAGAGGAGCATCAGAAGGAAATGCTGGGACAGTCAGCTCCTGGATGAAATAATTGACAGCATCCCATGGAGAAGCACTAACACTTGAGAGGCCTGATTTACTCCTTCCCACACAAAACAATTGCACCGAAGTGCGAAGTGCGGGACTGCGAATTGCAGTGTGGATGTGGGAAGGCGCACCCGGGGGCCGTAATCACTTAAATGGGCTTGGCTGCATGAGGAAATGAGTGAGATAAGGAGCAATGAGGTGGAAACGTCTCTCGCTGAGGCTGAAGCTTGAAAAGCAGCGGCAGTCCTTCGGCAGCTAATTTAACAGTCATATTGTATATCAAAGGGACCCACTGACTTTTGGAGTGCACAGAATAAATAATTGATACTTCATCAGGGGGACTATCACGTCTCAGCCGTCAAGCTGATGGGAATTAGCCTCATTGGAGGGGATGTTTGCAAGGCCAGACCATAGGCAATACTGATGATAAGTAATTTGGCTGTGACATAATGCAGAAGTTAATGACATGTCAGTATTTTGTTATACCGTTTTACTCTCTGTTCTTCATTAAACCCTTGCAGTGTCTGAAAAGTCATTTCTTTTCTGTCACTGCTGCAGTTGTTGGAGCCCTCTGACCCCAGCAGCCCGGTCACAAGGGTGTCATGACATTCCTCTTAGAACAAAACAGCTCTAGCTCTCTGAAAAGTGTGTAGGCAAGAAAGACACTGCACAGGCCAATTCCACTGTGAAGCCTCTTGGTTGTTTCTGTATTCAGAAATGAAAATACTAAAATTATTTTTTAAAATAAAGGGTCAGGGTAAGGATCCTGCCAATGGCACCTCAGAAACAGAATGGTTAGGTGTCACCCACCAGTTTTATCCATGCCCTCGGATGGATAAAACTGGCTATAAAGCCATTGGCAGGAAGGGGTTTCATTTGTATGAGAGGTTTCAATTGTATTGGCCTGGGGACTAACACTTCACCAAGAGAAAATCCCATTGCAGACCATTTGGTCAGAGTCAGTGCCTCACCACTCAATTTAGAGCCTAGATGAGGGATGTGAAAATAATCTGGGAGTACAACAAAAACTGCAAGGAGCAGCTGTGAACTGTGAAGGCAGTGAGTGAGGCTACTCTAGGAAATGGCTGCCTATCTTGGTCTGATTCTTCACTCCCATGTTCTAGATCTGTCTGCATGCATCTAAAATTTGGAAGAGAGATTTTGCCAGACACCTGAATGAGCAGTAAAACAGAGTCCAGTAGAAGTAAATCCACCCCCCATCTTTATCAGCTCTCTCTGCAACAGGAAAAGGTGACATAACGAAGTTTTTATTTCTCAGGGACTGACTATTAGACCTGAGAGCTCCTGAGTATCACAGTGATGACTGCTGAGACCTTTTAGGGTCAAAAGGTAAAAGTACCCTCTACCACCATGCCAGGGGGCTGAAAGATTGTAGCACCTCACACTCACATCTCAGCAGCACAAGCCCTTGGAACACAGTGTACTGCTGCAGCCAACTCCCAGCTCTGGCCCCAGCCTGCAGCTGTTACTTGAAAAAGACAGCCCAAGTCACTGGTTCCACCTGGGACTGGACAAGAGCAATGCTCCACAGCCTGGCCCTGCATGCCACGCATGCCTCAAGCCCCCTGCAATCAACAGGGGGGGAAACCTGGAGGGAAACCGGGTCAAGCCTGTCCCATTAAGCGCTAATGAACAAGCTGGCAAGAGAGGGGGTTGTTTTTCTGGCTTCCTCCTGAGACGGAGCCTAACGTAACTAAATACGAAGACAAAGGTGAGCAGGTCATTCCTGCTTTTGGCGGCCACAGGTCACAGCTCTTTCCACTGGCACTGGGTCACAGCCTTGTGCTGACCAGGGAGCTGGGTGAAGCTGCTGCACTTGCCCAATGTCAATCAGGGATGGGGCAGGGAAAGGCCATGAACTCGTTCCTGTTGTCCACAGAAGACAGGCTGTGCTGTGCTGCACATCACCTTCAGCAACATTTGAGCTGTGCCTTAAGCTTTGGAGACCTTAAGCTCCCTTAAGGAGACTGATGTTTTAGAAACATGGAGGTCTTCTTTAAAAATGGAATCTATTATGTTCCACAAGACTTAAATCCATGGAAATCACCACTTTGCAGTCTTTACTGCTTTCAGAATCTTGGAGCTAAGGTCAGAGGTAGCAGCAGTGATGCAGATTACCTGACATTACATTGCAATAAAAAGAATGATTAGGAAATTGTCACCTTATTAATGAGCAAGATCATTTTACTAAAGTTTCTGGGAACCAAAATGACATCAGTGACATATTCTCCCCAAATCTCACTGTATTTACCTCTATACTGATGAAGAACTAAATAAAAACAGGCACTGGAAAATAAAGTGACTTACTCAAAGTCATACAAAAGACCGACTGCCTTGCTTTTAGCATTCAAGCCAGGTACACGTGTTGGGAGCAGTCTCACCCCACATTCCTTCTCTTTTCTGAGATTAATACCTCCAAAGGCTGAGCTCTCTGGAGGTTCTTGTGTCTTCCCTTTTATGGCAAAGGAAGACTCATCTGAGTACATGGGAGGTATTGGAGACAACTCAGCCTGTTCTGAGACACTGTTCAATGCCTTTATACTGATATTAATCGCCATTCTCAACTGTGCTATTCAGTCTTGGATCGGGATTTAGCATGCTTGCCTTTCATAATCTGCCTCTGAATTCTAAAATAATCCACCACAACCACTGTAGTAGACTCTCCAAATTAAAATGCTGTTTAACAGGAAAATGAAGTTCTAGAAATGTATTGCAAAATTAGAATTACCCATAAAATAAAATAATTTTGACATGACATATCTGGCTGTAAATTTGCCTTGCAACAGAAATATTCATAATTACAGTAATTTGCAGCTCAGTCTCTTACTATAGTTATATGATCCCATAATTGCTGAGTTGTCTGCAAAGCGCTGGTTGTGCTAGCTAAACCAGTTTGCTGCTTTAAAGGAAGAGACTCTGAACCCGCTTCAGTGCATCCTGAAGCCATGGAAAACTTCCTAGAGAATGCAGTGAGAAGTGGGCTGGACCTTCAGCTGGAAGGGAGGATATTCATTTTCCAGCGGAATTGTTTCAGTAACATTTGCCAGAAATGTGGAATACTGGGATGGAGACGGGTATTGGTTAAAATTGTGTAAAGCAATCTTAACTGAGCAGTTCTGGGTTCATGCCAACAGAAAATGGAAAATACTCTGGTCAACATTATGGATAAAACTTTGGCTTATAGTTAGGATACCAAGCTGTTGATTTCCTCAAATTCAGAAATGAATGTTCACTTTCTAGGAGCCACAATTAGGAGAGGTGTAATTCAACAAATACTACTTCCAGATTAAACAAGCATACTCCCCAGAAAACATTGAGTATTTGAGCTCGACTGCAATTAATGACCTTGAAAAGATAGCCTGCTTACATAAGAAATGGCATACCCCGTGGAGGTATCTTCTTAATAACACCAGTAAGCAAAGAACTTGTATAGGAAAGGAGAGCCTGAGGTTCAGGTCCTTGATCCTAGGGCAGCATCTGCACTTAATTTTGGATAAAGCAAAATAAGAGTCCTAACATTCTCTGTTCCTAAACCCTGAGTCTTTAAAGTTGCTCTCAGCTAGTTCTACCATCTTGCTTCCAAGAACCTGTGTTCCAGGGAGGTTTATATTCAGCAAGAACAGAGACTGGACCATCAGTGGAAGTGAGTTTTCTCCTGGGATGTGGACACTGTGGGCTTGGACTCCTCTAGATTGAGGTCCAAAGGGATTTTCCATCTCCTAAGAAAGTCTTCTTAGAACCAAGATGTCAGAGGCAAACTGTGCTGTATAGTCAGACAGTATGTAATGCTGGTTGGACCAATAAATAACAGATAGGTTTTGGTTTTGTTTATTTTTTAAGAATTAAACCCATTTTTAAAAAATAATGACGACTACTACTACTACTACTATTTAAGCTATCTTTCTTCTGGTCTGTAAAATCATTGTTACACTCCATCTCATATTTTATGACACTAGAAAAAGAGAAACCTGCAAGAGATGGGGTTTTATACCTTGCCCAATGTTGTAGCCATGCCTGTTTAGCCAAATTTATTGAGCACAGTGTTTGAACAATAACTCCTCTATTATCTAATGTGTGTCAGCAATGATCACCCACTTACGAAGCATTTATTGTGGCTAACAGCAAGAGGTTTCTTCAAAAAGCTTCTGTGCCCAAGGTTGGCCAAGTACCTACCAAATTCAGCTAAGAGACATATGCACTAACAATTTTCTGCTGTGCCTGGGGAAGAAGCAATTAAAAACCTACTTTACTCAAAAGCTCAGGATAGTCCCATGACAGTGCCTGATAGCAGCCTGAACCTTGCTGCTGATGGGTTGTCTGCTTGGAAATGCCCCATCCATCCAGGCTCGTGCATTATAACATTTCATTATCCTCACTGTAACTTAATACCTCTTGCAGCAAGCAGGCTCCTGGCACATAAAAATGCAACCAGATCACGTGGACACTCATTGCTGTGAAGAACCCCGAGTGGTGTGCCACGGTATCTTATACTACAGGTTTTGTGGCAGTTGGTTACAAATACTGGTATTATTAGAGAAATAAAATATGGCTATTCAGCTTGTGTAAATCCTCTCAAAAGACTATTTCAGTATGTGACCTCTGGAAGGAGAGTTCAGATGCATGTAATGCATCTTTTCCCTCTGCCAAGCAGGGAAGGTGTGAGTCAGGCTTTGCCCAATAAGCTTAAGAAGTTTGTTCCTCCTTCTGGCCTCATTCCATCAGGCTTTTCTCATCACTTGTGTTTACCTAGGTTTCTGTCACTGTAGTTTGAACAATGATGCACATTGCTGACCTTCTTGAGTAGGAAGGAGTCTGACTTCAGAAGCCAACAGCTTCTGACCTGGAATTTGGGATTGTTCATCCCCACACTGGAATGCATCCTCTTCCTCTGAAATCTGTATCTGGAGCTGCTCGTCCTTCTCCCCTCTCATCCCTAGCAAGCCCTCACCTCCTCCTTGCCAGCCCTGGGGGTCAAATCTGGGATGCTGCAGGTGGAAGAAGAAAGATGAGGTGAGCTTGTAGTTGCTGCCATGCAATCAGCAAAGGGAGCTACAGGGACAACTGCTGCTGCTGGGGGTCCATCTCCATCCTGTCCAGTCTGTCCTCTGCAACGCAGTGGCAGCTGCACCAGTGCAACATGTGTGGTCAGTCTACAGCAGGCACTGTGCCACTTTCCTTTTAAGCAACAGGCCAAGGGGAAGGGACCTGCAAGACACCTTCAACCTGCAAGCGCAAGAGCAAATGATTGTCCAGTGTTTCTTCTGGAAGTAATGAATTGCAGTACAAGATTATCAAGACCAAGACTGTTCTTGCAGGGAGCAAAATCACCCCTCCCTCCTCCCTGCATGCACATCATCCCAAAATAAATGTTGATGGCCTCAGTAGCCAGAGCAGTATCCCAGCTAATGGACCAGCAGCAAGAGATACACTTGCTACCACTTCAACAGAGAGACCTGATGGAGTAGAACTTGATTCAGCTTTGTTCCTATTCTCAATTTTTTTGTTTGTTACAGGTAGGTCTTTGGGGTGGCAGAAATACAAGTACTTCTTTCTGGATGGTTCCTCCATCCTCTACCTCATCTCTTTTTTATTTTTTAACACACACCTCTCTGCTTTTTAGGCTTGCATATACCTTTATCCCACCTAAAGAGCTGACAGTACTGATTCCTCGTGTCTAACGTAATGATTCCTATACAGGGAGACACTGGTGCCTACAGCGATGGAGCCAGAATCCACAGAGAAGCTCTGCAATGGGTCCCATGCTGACCTTCAGCACATAATACCAAGGATCCATCTTTTCAGAAGTTTTCTTGGCTGTGTTCCAAATCTTGGATCAATTTTATGCTATCATTTTATATAATCTATTTTTTTCCTCTCTTTAAGAAAAAAAAAGAAAAGCCATGACAAGGCGGTTGTTACACCAGTAAGAAAAGCAGTAAAAACATTGACTTTATGGAGTCTTCTGCCCTGGGCTGTATGTTTTGTAAAGCACTTTTTCAGTCAGTGCCAGGCTAGGATTATGAAGTGTGATAACCAGATGCAGATAATCTGCATGTACAAAGCTGAATAGCTAGACAGTGCAAATGGCATTGACTTTTGTCACACTTAATGAAAGTTATTATTCTGACCTTAATGCTTCCTTAAATTTCAAAGTAGCGTGTGGTGTTTTATCTCGATGGCTTCCTGGCCCTACACTGCTTCTGTTCAAGACAGCAGAAATTTTATCAGCGATTTCAAAGCTCAGACCAATGGTGTCAATACCAATTGCACCATAAGGCTATTCTCTTGGAAAAATTACCTGAACAGGAGTTCCCTGAACAGGAAGAACCACAGCACGTGTAATGGCACCAAATATTTGCCAAATGACTTCATGTGGATCCGCATGTCCGTCATAGCTTTCACAGCTAATGTGGCAGCAAGTAGATGCTCAGCCGGGCTCATTTTCACGTGTCTGTTTCCTCTAGATTGAAGCCAAAGTCCAGATCTGCTGGCAGTGACGCTGTAAAATGTCAGTAGAGCTTATGCTTCTGTGGCCAAAGGTAAATTGCATCATTCTTTTTAATGAAATGTTCTTTAATTGCCTTTATTCCTTTGAATAGCACATTTTATAAATAGGATATATATTTTATAAAGAGATTACAGAAAAGGAGAGTTGCCAATATAATTATACAATCTTTCAAATCCTAAAACTGAAATTGCCTTTTGCTTGCTGTTCTACAGCGCATCATTTCTTTGTGTCCTCTCTAGGTGACAGAATAGTGTTTGTTTAAAAAAAATATGTGACAGAAAACACCATGGGAAAAAATGCATTATGAAATCTCAGCCAACCCACGGGAAGGCTCAAGCCGGGACTGTCAACACACACAATCCCAATTCAGTGTCTGCTCTTTGCAGCAGAAGAAGGCAGTGCAGAACTAAGCAGAAATTAATTAGAAGACTGAAAAGGAAGAACAGAGCAAATTTTATTTCTTTCTAATCCCAACCCAAACATGGTTGGCAAACACCTGTCGATTGTATAAGGATATAGTTTCACTTTGTAGTTCCTACCTAGTGAAAGCTAAAAACTAGCTCACAGTGATCATTTTTTTGAAGGGCCAAACAAAACTCCTACTGATTTCATTTGAGCTAGGCTTTTGTTTGATAAGCTTATCTTCTGCTATTTCAGCACTCTAAGAAACCGATATTAGTTTTTGGAGTTTTTTCAAATCCTGCATTTCTTGGTCTGTGTAGTTCAAGTAATTAATCATAAACACTGTGAATATACAATGTGATGCTATATGTTTCTCAAAGTTGTGGGATGTCATTTTACTGCTTGCCCCTCACAGAGATGCACTAGATAAACCAGACAAAAGGCTTCCATGTACCTCTCCCCAGCGTAAAACAAGACCAGCTCTTAAACTGACTTTTCTGATTGGAGATGGATCTTGGGATTGATTAATTGCTCAGGGCTTGAAGGTACCCACAGGCTCTGCCTAAAAATACCTCTTTGTTTGGCTTGGTTCCACCAGAGACAAAAAAAACTGTGCCACACCCCAAAAGATTCACTCACATCTATTTTAGATGCTTTGGACACTCTCCAAATAAAAGTAGCTTTGCTATTGGTAAGGAAAGTTTTTCACCTTTGATTATGAACTGGAAACATTGCTATGGAAGTAAAGCATTAAAAAACCCAACAAAAACCCACCCCGGAACTTAAAGTGGATTTGATAGTTGCCTATGCCCAAGATGTCACTTAAACTTTCTTTAAAGAATCATGTAAATCACAGGAGTCTAGGCTACAACTAGTCTGAGATGCTGTTCTGTTAGGTATCCCAAACTTCCCAGATTGCTATTGCACCCCACAGTATCAGGGTTTCACTGTGTGCAAACAAACTGTAGAGTTCATAGGACTCTTTCTTCTACTAAGCTATTAAGGGACCCTCAACAATATTTGCAAGCGTTTAAGCATACTTTAAAAATGGTCTGGATGTGGGATGCACAGTCAGTGCCAGGCTCACCTTCCAGAATGAGACTGCCCTTCCCACATGGCATGACTTGCACGGAGAACTTCCGATAGTGTCATGGCAATGTACATATTGCTTATCACACAGAGAATTACATTCAGTGTGTTTTGACAGCCTCTGGGGTTGTGAGTGACTAGCACTGGCTTTCCACAGAGACTTTATGGGGTTGGGGCAGGTGTGTCACCTCCCCACCTACCTTACGTCAGTATTATAAAATCATCATCACATATGCTGTTGCATTAGTAATGGCTACAGAACCTCCCTCTGCAGCTGCTGCTGTGCAGGGTGGCAAGATGGTCTGCAGCAGGACTAGGAGAGCCTGGCTCCCTGCAGCTCTGTGTCTGTGAAACTCAGCTGTGGCCACAGGGTTTTTAGGCAATAGAGCTTCTCTCTCTTTCTTACACACTTCTTATCCATCCTCATGTCATATCAGGATTAAAAGTCACACTACAACTTTTCCCCTCTACTTCATTAAGCTTGTGCAAACTAAAGGAGTTTGGGACCTCTGTCTTTTTATCAAATACATTAAAATTCCCATATTGTTTGGAAATACATGTAATTGCTGGAATTTGGAGAAAAAAAATGGGAAAAATACACACTCGCAGATATTTAGAATCTTTTGGAAAGTAGGTTAAAAAAATACTACACGAGATATAGGGCTTTCATTTTCTACCATGCTGCTCAACAAAATGAGTAAAATGGTCACAGCACATTATTTATAGAAACAGTGCTGGGCACTGCTCCTGAACGTCCTGCTGGCAGGGGCCCTTCTGCTCTGTAGTAAAAGCCTTTCACGAGAAGGTTGCTGATCATCATTGCTGCCCTACAGTAACGTTTCTAGATACTGGGCACACCAGAAACCAGAGGCACAGGTTTAAATGCTGTCTGTGGCATGTCGTGGCCAAAAATCTGGGTATAGTTATAGTCACCTTATTAGCTCCCTGAAGGTTATTCAAGTGCTTTTCTGAAAAATGGTGGTTTGAGCAAGGCAGAATAGAGTACTGCTGGGATATAGAATCACAGAATGGTTTGGGTTGGAAGAACCTTAAAGATCATCTTGTTCCAACCCTGTTGCCATGGGCAGGGACACCTTCCACTAGACCAGGTTGCTCAAAGCCCCATCTAACCCGGCCTTGAACACTGCCAGGGATGGGGCATCCACAACTTCTCTGGGCAACCTGTGCCACTGCCTCACCACTCCCACAGTAAAGAAATTCTTCCTAATATCCAGTCTAAATCTACACTCCTTCCATTTAAACTCTTTCTGTTTCTTTAAATCAGCTGAGGCAGAGACTCTAAGACTTCTGGTATTCCCACAAAACTGAATATCCTTGGATTTGTTGTCCACACCCATGGTTTATGCTGTCTTTTCTACTAACTTATCAGGTCAGCAGGGAGTCTGCATAGAGTCTGCTGCCTTTGAACAAACAGAATCCCTGTCACAATACAGAATAAGAGCTGGTTTTGGGTTTTTCAAATTTATTTATTTCATAATTATGCATTTCTTTTTTTGTCCAGCAGCAATTTATGCTGCTGATTATGTGACTTTCTAAAAAATCCCTTGCTTAAAGCATATAGAAAGAAATAATGATAGAGTGGAGAACTCTGAGCCCTGTTAGACTTGTGGAAATCTCTGCCAAAGTAGGTCAATGTGTTTGCACATCAGTTTTAGCAGAACTGCTGGAAGATTCCTGAGAGAGGTAAAAATCTGAAACTGCTTTATTTGTTGCTGGCTTTGCAATCTGCTTACACTTACTTTAAAAAGTGGTTAAAAATATACTGAAACCATTTTTATGGAAACTGAGACAATAGCCGTCATGTTGAGGAAAGAAGCAACATGTTCACGTCATTATTCAAAGCTCTAAATAATTACTTCAGTAGGCTCCAAAATTTTCTGATTTAATCCCAGATGTTTCTCATACTTATTATAATTTTTTTGCCTTAAGAATTAACAAATTATGAGAACTTTCAAAAACCAACAGCAACAATCATCATCTTAGAAAAAAAATAGTTTACCTGGGATTTCCTCAAATAGCAGGAGAACAAATAGAACATTTCTGGGAAGTTTAGTGAACTATGTGCCAATTCAAATCCTGGTCTGCATCTAGAAGGCATAGCACTTTCTGCATCCTAAATATGCATATGACTGGATGTCCAGGTTTTGATAAAATATTATTATAGTTATACACCATGCAAATTCTTTGGTGCCCTTACACCTTTCTCTCAAACCAGTATGCTTTCTGCAAAGATTCCCAAAGACTCCACAAATTTTCTTCTCCTTTCCCAGCCTCTGGTAGCTAAATTTAATTCCTGTTTTTTCAACTTTGCTAAACAGCAACAACTGGTAGCCAATTATCATTTTGAGCCGTGTTTTCAGCCAAAGAGCTGGAATTAGAGCTCTGAAACGTAAAAACACAACCAGGGCATTTGTATCACATGTGATTGCCAGCGTTTCCTATAAATAGCTGGGTCAGGAGAGCACCTGTGTTTTTTCCCTCCCAGCATTTGATGGATAGCTTTGCTGGCATCTCTGCAATAGACATACACTTAATTCAAAAGAGAGGCTTAGTCAGTTCTAAGTAATGGAAAGTGTCCAAATTCTCTTTGGCTTTGATTCTAACAGGGAAAGACATCATTTTCTTGTCTCCTTCCAGATTAAACTCCATTCCATTTTCTGCTGCCCTCAATGTGCACTCCTGAAAATCCCACAGATGCATTAACATTCAGTCAATGAAATATTTCTAGCAGCTAGACTACTACAATGTTTAGGTTCTTCTGCAGTTGCAAGGCCTTGATTTTAGCTTGCCCTTACAGTCCATAAATTGCCTTTAATTTTGACAGCCCTGAACATTACCATCTTGACAGCCTGTTATGTCTTGTACTCTTGCTACTATACCACCCGGTCTTTAAGGCTGCCATTTTGATCTTCTGTTGATTGCCGATAAGAGAGAAAAAAATACATAATCACCATCCAAATCAGGAAGAACCTGGATTTTCACAAGTCCTTGTGGAAATCCATGAGGAAACTTTTCTTTTTCAGCGCAGATCGTTTGGAAATTCCTCAGAATGCGGGGAAAAAAAAAACGTGCAAATGTTTTCTCTTTCCCTTGTGCACAATAAATAAACCACCCCCAGCCCGTAGAGTATCTGCAATCCCACATTGGGGAAGCAGGATGGAGGGAGGGATAGTATATCAAGGGAAGCATGAGCCGCAGGTTCAGGCTGTGAATGTAAACTATACCTACGGAAAAGATGAGATGTAACCGGCTAACGTTGACCTCTAAAACCCTCCCCTTGAAGATGCCACACTACAGAAAGTACAAGCTATTTTCTTGCTGCTCGCAACCTTTGGTTCAGCTGCTTGCAGACTCAGGAGGATTTGCTACCCAAGTTTATAGTGGATCACACTTTCAAAGTTTTCTTTGTAACTCCAAAGGGCAGGAGGGTACTTCACCCTGGAAATTAACAGCAACAGCATACAAGTTCTAGACTGTGCCAAGTGCTGGCACTGTCAGGGTAGGCCATTCTGACACACTGCAGTGTCCTTGACCCAGCCTTGTATGAGCCACCTTGCATATGCTGACATGTGCACTAGCTCAGAGCAAGCTTACCAGCCAAGAATACACCCCATTCCTCAAGTGGCTTCTGCTATCTGTGTCAAGCTTCGGATTACTACGCTGATGGAGAACCCAAGATGGCTTAATGGTAGCTCATGCACATCTCTCTGCACACCCACAGTCGTAGATTGCTTGCTAAGTAAGGTAGCCAAAAGTGTTCAAAAAGAGTGTGTCTGTTCTCAGCGGCATTTTTGCACATAAAATTCAGTTCAACTGAAGTAATTTTAGGGGTCTGAGAAAACGTAGAGCTCCAAAAGGGCAGGTTGCCAGGTTACAGCTTACTTTACCCAAGCCTCATAGAAACTGCCGAGATTGGTGACAGAGCACACTCCACCAGATTGACCAGTCTGTGCTTGGCCACGACATCTCTAGCCTGATTTCCTTAGGAAAGGTTTGAGTAGCAGCCTTCATGCAAGGGCATGTACATGCATAAATGTGTGCATAAATTTGCATGTCTATGAATTCCCCTTCTCATCACTGTCCATCATCCATTAGTAATGTTGAAGCTCTCAGTCACTTCCAGCCAAATCTGACAGCAGAGCAGAGATTTCTCACATACTTATTTTCCATGGATCTGTATAAATAGGCAGTTAGTTAATGGATAAAAGCTCTATTAGTGTATCAGTAGTCCAAAGGAAAAAGTGTAACTCCTATAGCATGTCTATATCCCCACATTAAATTTTCCAGGACCATTTTCTGTTGTTAAGGGCACTCGGCTGTGAACAGCACATGCCACATACTACTAAATGCTCTTGCCCTCCAAAACAAGGTGGCCAATAACCTGATGGAAATGGCGTTGGCCAAAGCTCACTCCCACACTGTGTCTTGGATCCATTTGGTAGATTGTTACAGAAACAGGTCAGCACCATGCCAAACACCATTTGGATAATTTGACAGTACAGAGCATTGAATTCGGGTGGCCAGAACTGTTTCCTGGGACTGTTTGATTTAGTACAGCCACTGGCAGAGAAACTCGAAAAGGAAGGTCTTAAGAATGTCCCATCCAGAAGAAAAGCTTGGATCAAGGTCACTACCATATTAGACAATGCAAAATCCAAGTATGAAGTACAAACCTCCACGAAATAGGCCTCATTAAATCTGTTTCTGACACAATGACTTGTTTAGCTGATGGCACCTTATTTAGAATTCACTCCCACTAGCAACCCATTTCAGATATGATACAGCAACCCTCAGCCCTGGATGCCAGATGCATGAGTATTTTATTTTAGCATTCATTTAGCTGTTCAGATTTTGTTCTCTAGTTTGTTTGTAGTAGCTGCCACCGTGACTATTTTTTTAAGATACTGTAATTATGTGCACCTTTATTGCTTAAAAGTGAATCAGATTATTTACCTTATTTGCTATCAGTAGAGGCAACTGAGAATTCAGACCATGATTCCAATGGCTAAATCATGAAGATGTTAAGATCTTAGAGTATGAAGTCAGCTAACCAGCAGCTGCAAAGTCTCATCTTCCACAGCACAAAGAGAAACAGAGGACAAATACCAAGTAGCTTGGATATCTGAAGAACAGCCTCCTGCAAGGATAAACAGCTGAAAATTGTAGCAATGCTGAGAAGATTTAAGACTTAAGAAAGAGCTGGAAACTAGAATGCCCATGAGGACTCTGAAAATTGCAAGCTGTAGGCTCCATCTCTTGGGTACCAGAGAATGAAATCTCACATTCCTGCCACAATATTATTAACATCTGTTTGTATTTCAGTGGCACCTAGTGACCCAAATCCAAGACTAAGACAACCAACTGAAAAATGAATACACATGCACCATGAGCCTGTGATGTGCACACACATGAAGAGAAAGACTCCAGAGAAGGAAACTCTTTTTGCATGCATCTTTCTTCATCATAAATGCACTTGTTCCATGAATAACCGCAATAACAATAATAACAATACTTGCTTGCCTACAGACTTTTGCCCTGCTACAGAGCAGGCCCCTATCCTTTCCAATTCCTCAATATTTTTATCCTCACCAGAACATTGCCCCTCTTCAAGGTCTTTTTGCGCCCAGAGAGGGCTGTGTGGTGGTTGGCCAGACCTTGCAGAACCGTGGTGCTGTGGCCACTGCTGCCCCAAATGGACGTGGGGGTGCCTGTTGTTCCCTGGAGCCTGTGTTAGGACCTCTTCCTTTCCTAGGCTGTAGAAGTGCAGGAACTTCAGTGCTAGCATACCTTTGGGATCTCGATTCCAATCTGAAATCAACGAACAGGTTCACAGTTATTAAAGAGGGGCTGACAGACAAGCAGACAAGCAGACAGGCAGCCAGGCAGAACAGTTGTGTAAGCTTTGTTTCCTTAGGAAAGCAGTCTAAAAAAAGAAACAAAATGCAGTATTCACTCATCATTGTCTACAAAAACACTGAAATCAGCTATTTAACACTTTGCAATGAGTGTAATGGCTCAGCAGAGTTATTTATTCTGCTTGAAAAACCTGTTTCTAGGCCTCAGAGGATTAGTTGAGAAGCAGCATAACCTCTGTGTGACCCTCCCCGAGAAGAAGCTGGTCTAACTGGAAGCCTGAAAGCAGGATTTGAAAGTGGTAGCAGCTACGTGTAGCTGTGCTAGGACTAAAGCTAAGGGGAAGTTTTGCACAGAAACAAAATACTCTAAGCATCAGAAAGGAGAAAGAGTTACAGAAAGTAAGTGAAAAGTAGGATAGAAGACAAAGACAAAACCCCAGAATCAGCACCTTAACAAATGCATTTAAGTGTGCTAAGGAACACGGTACATAATTTAAATGATAGGTTAAAGGTATGTTAGGATAGTTGTTAGAAGCTGTACAATGAAGAAATTTGTACAATGCAGATCTGGTGTTTTTAAATACTTTTTAAATTAGCATGAAGCATCACTGCCTCCAAATGCAGCGGACGCCAGAGCAGAGAAAAGATGGCAACATCAGCAACATGAAGCCAGGGCTGAAGCCACAAATCTGCTTCCATCTACCTGGCAGTGTTAGGTTTAGGAGGCCATGTTCACATGGACTGTAGAGAGATGTCCAGTTTGGGGAGAAGGGAGACAAGAAACATGGGAAGGAGCTCTCAGCTGCACAGGCCAGGCTAAACCAAGCCTAGAGATCCTTGGCTAATACCATCTGGCAGCAGGAGGAGGTAGAAGTGTTAATCAGCAGACAATGAGAGCATCACCAAGCTTCAGTTAGGAAGCATGTATTAAGATTATACATATAAAATAATACAATGTATATTTTTACATATAAAACCACAGATATAAATATTTACATACGTATGCACATGTTTATACATATGCATAGATTTATCTGTATAAAGACTGTGATTTTATTCCCCACCATAATGTTAAAGAATAAAATCACATTATTTCTTGCTCTGGATAATCACTTGTCACTTTAATCCTAGTATCAGGTAAGAGCCTTCAATTATTGATTGTTGGCCTTTGCCAGATAAGCGTATTGTATATATTAATGGTAGGAATAATCTTACAGATTATATGAACACCCTCTTGGTAAGCATAGGATTACTCTGTACAGACAATTCTTCAGTAATTTATCTTGGCTAAATTTGAGTGTCACTGTAATTGATTTTCTACCATTTTCTCACGGGCTGTCTTTCACTGTTAGTGTCCAAAGTGTTTGTTCTGATCAGTCTAAATATTCTTATTCTGATGCCATGGGCTCACATACCTCCCACCTTACCCTAGGTAAAGTAAGACAGACAGACATCTAATTACCCTGGGCTCTCCTAGTAGTCACTGGAGACAGCTCCAGAGGATGCAGAGCTTGCAGGTGAATGTTCCTGCTCTTTACGAGTAATGTTACAGCAACACTTCTAATTCTGGTACATCACTGGGAGTGAGCTGAATTTGGGTTTTGAAATACTACCTCTCCCCTTTAAATAGTCACAGATGATTATCTTGTGATTTAATGCCTCAACCTGAGGACACTCACAAATACACATGATGACTGAAACTCCTGCTTTTTCCAACATCACTTTTTTGCTGTATTTTTCTGGGCTATTTCCTGTTCTCCAACATACTTCTAGTACCACAGTGTTCTTAAATTATTACCATTCACAGGACATACCAGCAACACCATCTTCACAAATGTCACCAAACTTTAAAAATGTTACTTGGCATCTATTTTATGTTCCAAAATCAGATCTAATTTTGTGTTTACTAAGTGTGTGAACTAAGCAAATATACTTCTGGAAATACTAAGTCTGCATGTTATTTCCTGGACCTGTGTGATTGGCACACCACCTCTCATCTTCATGTCTATGAATTTCATTTGTATCCCATTAACTTCCTCTTCTATGCACCAAGAAAAAAGTACCATCTCCTGCAGCCCACGCCAAGAGGGAGTTGTCAGAAGTCCTCTCACCAAGGATTCCCCTTTGACCATCCTTGCTAGGCTGCTGAGGAGGCACCTGTCAATTTGAGACCAAGTGTTCTGCATGTTTCTGAGCTCAATTTAGCATGTATGCTGACCAGGATTTGTCTTTTGCTTCTCACAGATGGTTTAAAAGAGACAACTGGGAGACACTGGGCAGGGGGTGTTTGCTGCAGGAAGCAATTCCCTCATTTACGGTGTCGCCATATTTTGTCTCGCAGGACAGACACACTGACATACTGCCCTTTATTCAAGTAGGATGGGCTCCTTCAGCAGCACAGTCTGAAGTGTGTTTTGACACTATTTCTGCCTTTCCTCATGTGTTATCTAAGAATTCATTCAGCAGTGAGATGCGGCAAGTAACCCCAGTGGATTTTAAACTCTCATCAGAGCTTCCATGCTGAAACTACTAATAAAGGCATTAAGACTGAGCAGGAATCAAGCACTTTCCAATCAATAGCAGCATGCATTTTTGTTTGATGCCCTATTTAAAATAGGGAATTTTCTACTTTCTTACGAACAACAGTTAAAATGCTTTAATAACAGGTAAAAGTGGAAACAAGGTAATTTAGCTTGATCCTAAAGCCATGAAATACTGCAGGGCTGGCTTTTAAGCTAAGACACAAAGCTCAATCAGACAATATGTCAGCATCTTTCAAAAAAATATTGGCAGTGTAAGGAGCAACTTTTTTCTTGATAAGGACTCAACAGTGTTACCAGCTAAAGGTCAACAAATCCTAAGGCTTCATGAGGCCACACCTTAGCACATACCTCATCTTTTTGTCTTCTGAGCCTACAAATATTTACACATTTAATGTTAAGTTTTTAGGGGTTTAGTGACCAAAAGTTTATAGTCAAAGGGACTATTCACATGACTGAAGTTAAGCCTCTGACTATGTGTTTGAACTGTCAGGACTTTGCACATCTTTTGTTCTACTGAAAGTAATAAAGGCAAATTTTTTTCTCGTGCTTGAGTTGGAAATCCTAAACCTGTTTCCCACCGAATTTTGTCACAAGGACATTTTTTATATGACTTTCAAGACTTGTCAGTATATGTGTGCAGAAACAAAAGTGACACATACAGTATTTAAAACGCAGAGATAATCGGAGAAAAGACGCCTGAAAAAGCATAACGTAGGGAAACAAACCAAAGACCTCACAGATATACAAGAATTAAATTTACTGTTATTGTGAATGAGTTTGTAAGTCCTTTAGCAGAGAAAAAAGGTAGCATTTCTTAATAACTTTTATTATTGGAGTTATCAGGAGACATACCAAGTGACTATTGATAAAAATTGTGTTTACTTCTGCTGGGCTCATGACCAGTCTGTGCTTGCTTTCAGCAAGCAGTTCAGTTAAGCTTCAACTAATGCATATAAAAAACAAAGCTGAAGTTTGCTCAAGTACTGTCCCATAGAAAATTCTAGATTTCTGGAAACAAATACTTGCCTCCACAGAATATATTTTCAATGGACATAAATACAGTTCACACAGCCGAAAGGGAGATGAAAATTAGACACACAAGCTTCAGGCAATTAAATGAGTTGAAGAAGAATTTCTTGGTACCCTCCACAATCAGGACATCCTATGTGCCTCCAGCTTCTGTGTGATAATATCACAAAAATTGTGTGGCTGTACTTAATACTAACTAACTATACATTCTACTTTTCCAAAGAATTCAGCATCAAAGAAACCTGTCTCTTTTTCAGAGAAAAAAGACCTGTCTTTTTTTAGAGGAAAAAAAAATTAATTCTAGGCTGAGATTTTAAAGATTTGTGCCTTATCCCAACAGACACAGTCAAGAAAATGACACATAAATCACACAACTCTTAGACATCACAAAATGTGTAGTGAGGGAACACAAAGTACGTTCTTAAACAAAGCATTTTCCTAAGTGCTTTCCTCTATCAGGGTTAGGATCAGTCAAAAGAAAACAATTCCACACAATCCTTGCAACTGAGAACTACAAACTAAGAGCTCACATTTTCAGCATTTTTAAACAGTCCTATGCAAATATTTATGATTAATTCACAAACCTAAAACTAATCTAAGAAAAAATGGTTGACTTGCTACTTTGGTCAATGATTTTCCAGNTAACTGTTGGACAATTTTCCATTGATTTGATCATCTATTTTATTTAATCTTCAGCTTAATTATATATACCATTTGGCTGACTAATCAAAGATCAAACAGTTAGCAATCTAAGACCTGTACTCTACAAACACCTAATTAAATAAATGATCTCACACTACAGTGGTACTGCATTCATTACAGTTGCACATTGAGGTATCTGGGAAATACTTTCCATAACTTGGCACTTCTATAAGATGCAAGTTGATCAGTTGACTACAAACTCAAGGGAAAATGGAGGAATAAAGGAGAGCAAAATGATAACAGTGATAAAATTGTGGTGATCTTTTGGCTGTTAACTCATTAGTCATGGGCTGGTGGAGAATTTACTTTTAACTCTTGCTCCCACAATAGAGTCTATATAGTCCTGTATGTACTCTACACACCTATAAAGTTTAAAGTAATGATAAAGTTTCTAGACGTCTTTCATTAAATCCAAATTTGAATGCATTCCCCATTAAAAAAAGACTACCTACTTGGCCACATTCCACAAGTGCAGGTATAATAAGTATTTTTAAACAACTTTTCCAGGTGATCTAGAAAGATATGATTTTGTGTATATTGGCATTGGAGTACACCTTACTAGTCCAAGGAGAACGGATTTTTTTAAAGGACTGCTAGAATTGTTGATTTCTGCAAGCATTTATTTAATAAAAACTTGTGTGAAAACTTCTCTTTCCCAAATGTTCAACATTATTTAATAAGAATTAAAATAAGGGATGAAAAATGTCTCAGTAGGCGTTTTGGAATCAGTAAACTCAATCAACCAACTAACCAGCCAACTAAAAACAAAACAAGAAAGGAAGATCAAGACTTGACTTGAACTTTCTAAGAAAATGCAGAAGCAGAATTACCACTTTTTCAGGGCTGAAAGGTGAACATTTTCTTATGACTACTTCTCTTAGAGGAAGAAAAAAATGCATACATCTTTGCAAATCAACTTAGAGACTACAGTCAGCAATATTAATGAACACAGAGAAGCATTCTGTCTAAACCAACAATTGCAGCTCCATAGGAAAAAATTCTTTTCATTAAAGTTTTTTTAAAAATTATTTATGAAGCAGTCACACAGGATTTAAAGCATGCATCAGACTGATTTGTCATGATTCTGACTGTTTTGAGTAAAACCCCCATAGTCTTCCTGCTTGTTGGCTTTATAATTACACTGTACAAAGATGCAAACTACTGCATATGCTAGGATGAATGCACACAACTGTGTCAAATAGTAAAAGAGCCAAAGAAAGAAAATACTAAAATACTGCTTCTTTTGGTATCCTTGGAGAATCTGTGGTTGTAACAAGGCTTGTTGTTTCCTGTCTGAAGAAGCATTACATATACGGGAGACAGATCTCTAAATATTTACACTGTGAAGATCTTATTCTCTTGCACTAGCCCAAATCATAAGATTTTAAAGTTGAAAGAAGGGTTATTCTGGACATTCACTCTCCCTGCCTGGCAGAGAGGATGGCATCAAGCTTATCTGTGCTTGATCATTTGGGAAGCATGTATGTAGGAGATGCAATCCAAAGAGATTCCTCTATCCTGGCAGCCCTCCAGCAATCTTCAGTCTGCAGCTGAGGTAATGATGGGATTTCAGGACTGTCTGCCCTGTAGTCATGAGCAGTGACCATGGTCAACAAGCTGCTGAATCCATCCAGTGATGACACAAGTACCTCTGGTTCCAGCTGGCTGATCAATACAGTTAATTAAAAAATAGCAGGTAGACCTGTTTGGAGTAACTACTGGGTAATTTCACTTGCTTTCTACACATGGTCAGTTGTGTGGTGGCTGAATTTTTAAATATGTGGTGTTCTGTAAATTAGGTATATGATGAAATTTCTTTTCCCACCTTGAACAACTAAAAAACACAATCCAGAATAATTATAAATTTCAGTGGTTTAATTTTCATTTCATATAGTTTAATGAAGATAAAAAGAAATTAAAATTGTTAATCTGAAAATGCCATTTTTATGCTTAGACTAATGCTTACAAAAAAAAGAAAGAGAAGTAAGCTTATACCTGAAGAAAATAGATAAGGAAAGAAAAAGGGGGTAACATGAAAATGTTCATATTTACAAACAGCATTAAAAAATTAATTTCAAAAGTGCCACTTCAGATGTGCTTTGTCTAGTCTAGACCATTATTTTGAATGTTAACAGATCAGTGACCACATTATGCAGATAAGTTAACACTGGTATTTAAATTTTATTTTCCTTCAGTTTCTCTTTATAAAAAGAGAACTATATGGACCGAATTAAAAAAAAAAAAACCTGTTTCGCACACTGTAATAGTGAAGTAGCCCAACCACACAAAATAAATATAAGTTAGTTAGTGTAGGCAAAGCAAACATTTAATCAATAACAATACTGCTCTTTTAATTCTTCTTCAGCCTTGCTGATGTTGAAAAGGTGCATACAAACTTTACAGCTCAATGCTTTTTAAGTTGCTTTTGCACAAATTTTTAAGTCTAGAAACCAAGTCATTTGTATTCACAGACTATGTGCTTTAAAAGTAGTTGGACTTTGTTCAAACATTCAAAAAATTATCTTTGAGCTGCAACTCATCATAGAAGATTCAGTTCCTCAAAGGAAATTGTTCTGAGAAAGTTATAAGAACAGGAATTTATAATGGCAGTTGGCTTGCAATGTCGAGCTCTCATCGCAAAAATGTTTACACATGTGAGTATCTCATTAAAGACAATCTAAGATTTCAGTGTTGCACCAAGGATCAAGATACAGAGAGATTGTGCACACCTTTGTGATGCTGTCCTGAAATCTGTGAGGGTTACACGTAGACAGCTCACTTTCAGGTAGTATGGTCTTTAAGTACGGGTTTCTATCTGATTATCAGTTTTAAAAACAACATTGTCTTGCCCTCAGGAAAAGAA
Source organism: Vireo altiloquus (assembly GCA_013396875.1). Taxonomy (NCBI): domain Eukaryota; kingdom Metazoa; phylum Chordata; class Aves; order Passeriformes; family Vireonidae; genus Vireo; species Vireo altiloquus. The sequence goes on from VZRF01008712.1 coordinate 1,060,314, forward strand.
GAACCTTATTTAACTATGTGTCAATTGTTCTTTAGTGTCTGTATAAAGGCAGTACAGCCATGGAAGGAGCAAGAGTTGCAAGCCTACCTTTCGGGTACCTGGACACCTGAGCTGAATGCCTGAATTCCAGATAAACGGAATTAAACTGCAAAAGGCAGGGTTTTCTCAAAAGCCACCCCTATCCCCACACCAAATGAGAGCTAGATAAGTCAGGTTAGCAGGGAGAGGCAAGATGGAAAGGTGAAATTCAGGAACAGGCAGCAAAAGCTCCCACTGTGTGTGACCTTGAATCCTCGCCCTTTTCACAAAATGGAGCAAGAAAAGCAGCTTTTTAGTTCCTCGGTGATTAAACGCCACACACTAAACACTGGAGACTCAAATCTCCTCTCTGCCTGAAGGAACTAACATTTACATCTCCCACAAGAACTCTCTAATGACTCAGCTACATGATATAATACCTTGGACTCTCACAACTTTTTTTCCCATTAAAGCTCTACTACTCTTCCTTATGTCCTTAAATATTCACTGCAGCAAGAGCCAAGCCCTGTTTTTTCTCCATGCCGTGTTGACTGTCCTGACCAGTGAGCTCCACAGTCAGGTTACAACATTAGCTTGAGCCCTTCAAGTCCTGCAAAAACTTCACCATTCCAGGCAAACCAGACCAATTTCAAAACAGTGATTTGAGACACCTCATGCCAGCTCGTGGATGCCTGTTGGACACAAGGCTATGCTGCCTAGGAGTTGGGAACACGAGCAGCTCTCCAGGCACGGTGCACACCCTACCACCAGGCTGCTGGAGAAACGGGGGAGAGGGTGTGAAGCTGTCCCCCTCTCCTCAGGGATGCAGGACACCCCACCTATCTAGCTCTGAAAGTCCGGCTGGAGAGGGTTCCGCTGCCAGGAGAGGTAGAACAATGCCAGTGGGGGGGATCCGCTGGGCTTCTAGGGCCATGAGATACCTGCCAGGCAGCTCTGTGCAAGCCAACAGGCACAAGGACACGAAGGAGAATCTCCTGGCAGATACGTGTGCATCGAGCGTCTCTGGAGATCAGGTGGTTGTTGCTCCCTGATGGAGAGAAGTTAGCTCCTTTTGGGATGGGATGAGACGGGATGGGAGCAGCCTACCGTGGTGGGCGCGTTAAGCATGGCTCTTAGGATGCCGGCAGTGGAACAGTGAGGGAAGGTCGGGTGATTTCACCTCAATCCCGTTTAGTAAGTTTTGAACAGCGTTTTGGTTTTTTTTTTTTTAAAAATCAGTGCTTCGGTGCGGATCCTCTAGAGCTTTAGTAAGAAGCTCCTCCACACACACGCGCATATTGACACACCTCAAGTGGATGCAGATGAACAATCCCATCTGACCCGGCCACCTTCGGGCATCGTTGCCCCGGCACCGGCGGTGCTGAAGGCGCCTGCGGGGTGGGCGGCGGCCATTTCGGGGCGTGAGGGGAGACGTTGGCGGCGCCCCCCGCCGGGGATGGGATGGAGCGGGGCACCGGGGCGAGCCGCCCGCCCCGGGCACAAAGAGAAAGGCGGCCCCGAGCGAGGGGGATGCGCGCACACTCCGCTTTCCTCCCCATGCGCGGGGGAAGGAGCGGGCAGGAATATTCTGGACCGAGGGAGGGGAGGAAAGAGAGAAGGTGATGAATAACTTGAATAAATCTGCAGCGGAGCTGAGGAGGGGGGGAGGGAAGCGGCAGGTCATGTGAGGCACAGTCATGCTGCGGGCAGAGAAGGGGCACCTGGCGGGTACATGACGCGGCCGGGGAGCAGCCGCCCGCCGTGGCCATGGCCGCAGCCTGGCCCCCTCCCCAGCCGAGACACCCCCACCCGCAGCGGGCTCGGCGCCGCTCGGCCATTTCCGCCACGCGAGCCGAGCCCTATTTCCGCCGGCCCCGGCCAGACGGGCTTTATGTCTGCCGCCGGGGCGCGCGTGCGCGGCGGCCGCCATCTTACGTTGTCTCTCGCCCGCCCTCCCCTTTGGCGAGCTCTCCCCTCCTCCCCCCCGCGGCGCCTCCTCCAGCGCTCCGTGAGGAGACGGGGCCGGCACGGGGAGGGAGAGACCCGCGGCGGCGGGGAAGCCGGGAGTAGACCCTGAGGGAAGAAAGGACGGGGCGGACGCACACGCGGGAGGAGGAGGACGGATTCCAGGCGCGGTTCTGCGGAGGACGAGCGGGTGCCGCCTGTTATAAAGGGGGAGGAGGCGGCGGAGGGGGAAGGAAGAGCGTGCGGAGCGGAGCCTCCTCCAGAGACAGCCAGACACAGGGAGGAGAGAGAGGCTGCCTGGCTGGCTCCCCCTTCCTCCCTCCCTCCCTGCCTCCCTCCCTCTCTCCTTTTCATGGACTCTCTCGTCGGGTTGCTGCTGCTTTTCTTCCGTCCTTATTCCGTCTCTCTAATACCCAAAATGATTCAGCTCCATGGCTGCCACTGACGGGGATGTCCCTGCTCGGCTCAGCCTGCCGCTGCCGCCCTGCTGTGCGCCAGTCCTGTACGTATCCGCGCTTTCCTCCTCCTACTACTACTAAGAGCGATGATGGCGAGGGGCGCCGGCCGCCTCGCCGGGCTGCCCTGCGGGCCCGCCGG